>KE150658.1:18354-54763 GCA_000411095.1 Aethionema arabicum
CAAAACAACACCGAGTTTGCCGTGCAAGTCGAAGAATGGATGTTGAGGCAGAAATTTAGTAAAGATGTCAGCCACTTGAAGATTTCCAGGAATATGTTTGACTTCAACAAGTCCCATGGCAACATATTCACGCACATAGTGATAATCGACTTCGAAATGCTTGGAACGAGAGTGCAGAAGAGAATTGGCTGAGAGATATATTGCAGAGAGATTATCACAAAGAAGAGTAGCGGGTTCAGATGAAGTTATACCAAGATCACGAAGCAAGGAGTCCAACTGTGCAAGTACAGAAGCAGCAAGAGACAATGTTCGATACTCAGCTTCGGTTGAGGATTTAGAAACTGTACGATGTCTGTTAGCAGACCAAAAAATGATGTTAGAGCCTAGGAATGTACAAAAACCACCTGTAGATCTTCTTGAAGTTTTGCATCCTGCCCAATCACTATCACTGAAGGCAGAAACTTTGTGATTTTAATGTTTTATGATATTAATTCCCATATCAATAGTGCCTTTGACATAGGAAAGAATTCGTCTAAGTAAAGTGAAATCCGAGTGAGTTGGTTCATGCATCTTTTGACACACAAAATTCACAGCAAACTATAAATATGGCCTTGTGAGAGTGAGATACTGAAGTTTGCCCGCTACGCTTCTGAAATATGTTGGTTGGTCGAACGAAGTCTGTTGCTCAGGTGAGTGATCAATCTGTAAAAGGAGAGGTGTAGTCATTGGAGAAGAATCCAACATTACTGCAACTGTTAATAGATCAGCATCATACTTAGCCTGACTGAGAAACAGACCATCCAGATGGTGATAGGCCTGGATACCAAGAAAATAATGAACTAAACCCATGTCAGTCATACGAAACTCAGTTTTCAGAGAGGATAAAAACTGATCCACTTGGTTGGAGTTGCTGCGAGTCAGAATCATGTCATCAACATACAAAAGGTAGTACATAAGATCTTTACCATTTTTGTAGACAAACAAAAAAGGATCTACAAAACTGTAAACAAAGCCAAAATTCAGTAGAAAGTTGTTGAATTTATCAAACCAAACCCTTGGAACTTGTTTAAGGCCATAAATAGATTTCTTGAGTTAGCAAATGTAATCAGGTCGAGTGGGATCTTCAAAACCAGGTGGTTTAACCATGTAAACTCTTTCTTTTAAATCACCATGAAGAAACGCATTTTTAACATTCAATTGTCTAAGTTTCCAATCTTGTGTGACAGCAATAGTTAAGACTGCTCGAACAGTGGAAGTACGGACCACTGGGCTGTAGGTTTCAATGTAATCCACTCTTTCTTCTTGTTCATAGCCTTTGGCAACCAATCGAGCCTTGAGTTTATTTAATGATCCATCAGCATTGAGCTTAGTGTGAAAAACCCATTTACATCCCAAAGGTGTATAACATTCTTCAGGAGGAACTAATTCAAAGGTATTTGTGTCAATGAACGAATCATACTCTTCCTTCATGACATAAATCCAACTAGAATCCTTTAAGGCAGCTTTCACAGTTTTTGATTCAGGATAATTGGATTTGACCGTGAAAAGAGCATACCTCAGATTTGGTTTATGTATACTTGACTTTCCTCTTGTTTGCATAGGATGACCAAATGTGGCTGGTGTTGAGAAATCCAGAAGAAGAGTAGTAGTGTCTACAATTTCTACATTTTCAGTTGTTTCTAGAGTTTGAGCAATTTCTGCAATTTCTACAATATTGGCTTCTCTATTTGTACTCCCTGATTTGTTTGTAGTATCATTCAAAATGTCAATTACTAGTGAATCCAAAACAGTAGGAACAGTTTCTGGATGTGGATTCACTATCCGTTTCTGAATATTGGTCAATATTGGAGGGATCATATTTAGTATTTGAGGGCTTATTTTTAGAATTTGAAGGACCATTTTTAGAAACCTTGGCTTTAGGAAAACCAAAATACCAAACTGAAAGTAATGGAGACCGTGAGAATGACCTGAAATTCTCATAAATATCCTCAAATGGAAAGTGACTTTCATCAAACAACACATGACACTTATATACACCCTTTCTATTGGTGGATGTAAGCATCTATAACCTTTGTATTTTCATTGTAACCCAAAAATACATAACGCATAGATTTGGGATCAAATTTATTCTTGTCATATAGTCGTAGATACGGATAACATGAACATCCAAAAACCTTGAGTGAAGTGTATCATGGAGCTTTGCCATAAAGTTTCTCATAAGGACTTGTGAAATTTCCCAGAACACAGGATGGAAGAAGATTTCCAAGAAACACAGACGTAAAGAAGGCTTTTACCCATAACTTTGAAGGCACTTTACTCTGAAACAATATTGATAATCCCAATTCTGTAATATGTCTGTGTTTTCGCTCAAAAATCTCGTTTTGTTGAGGTGTGTGTGGGCAAGAGATCAATTGTTTAATCCCACACTTAGCCAATTAAGAGACAAACTGAGAACTTATGAATTCACCCCCTCCATCACATTGAAACATGCCTATTTTCTGTTGTAGCAAAGTCTCAGTAAGTTGTTTGAACAGACAAAAGACTGAGAAAAATTCAGATTTGTGCTTGAGAGGATAAAACCAAGTAAACCGGGAGAAATTGTCAATAAAAATCACATAGTAACGGAAACCTTGAGAGGAAATCACAGGAGCAGGACCCCATAAGTCACAATGGACCCTTTCTAGAGGTCTGGAAGCAACCAAATCAGAAGAAGAAAAGGGAAGTCTACAAGATTTTCCCAATTGACAAGCATCAGACAGACGAGAGCTTGGTCGATTTATTAAAATAGTTTTGGATTTAGATAATTGCTGAAAAATCTCTTTATTTGGATAAGCCTCATGTGCCAAATAACATCACTTGATGCTTGTTGTCTTGCTGAATAAAACGCTTGAAATGAAGGATTGTGCAACATATACAAGTATTCATGCATGTTTCCTCTGCTCAACAACTGTTTAGTTTGTTTGCCCTTTATAAGAACCATATCATTGTCAAAAATAAATTTGTAGGGAAAATCAGCAGTTAACTTTGACACAGAAAGTAGATTTTTTGCAATATTAGGACAAACCAAAACATCTCGTAAGAGTAATATACCTTGAAGAGCAGAAAGATCAATAGAACCAATATGAGTAATAGGCAAAAACTCACCATTTCCTACCATGACTGAGTCATCTCCTTGATAAACTTGTCCAGATTGCAGTTGTGAAACTGAGTTGGTGATGTGTGTTGAGGCACCAGTATCCGGATACCATTCATTTCCAAAAAAGGAAGATGGATCTCTTACTCTCATAGCAGCTAAAATACTAGTTAAACCCTCAGTATTAAACCATTGATCAAACCGTTTAAAGCACCTATGAGCAGGATGACCATATTTGTTGCAGATTTGACAAGTTGACTTCTGATTATTTTGGTCTTCTGTGTGTGGAGAAGATCCATCAGAGGATCTAGATCCTATTTGTTGATGGAAATCCCTTCCCCTTGTTGAATAAGAACTCGACCTCGACTTCGTTGATCACCATATCCGCGTCCTCATGGAGCGTAGCCTCTTCCAGTGGTAAAGGTTGTATGTCGAGTAACCTCAGGGACAGGAGAATAGTCAAGTAACTTGTCCTCAAAACAGGTTAGACAAAAAGTTACATCTTCATAACATAAATCAGAAAAGTTATCAATAGAACTTCCAATATTAACAGTGATAGATTCATATTCTTTGCCTAAACCATTTAAGGCACTATGAATTTTTTGTTGATCACTAATAGGTGAGCCAATAGAATCCAGTTGGTCACAAATCATTTTAATGTCATCTAAGTAGTCAGGCATAGTTTTTCCCGTTTATGAAATTGTTTGTAATCTTCTTTGCATGTCTAATTTTCTGGAAACAGAAACGTGATTAAAGGTCTTAACCATACATGCCCATACCTCTTTTGCAGTATTAAGACCATAAACAGCTCGAAGAGCACCTTTAGAGAGAGTTCCGAACAGCCAAGCTTTGACAAGTTGATCCATGCTCATCCATTTGTCGAACTCTGGGTTTGCAATCTGCTTGGTTGTGTTTCCTTCTTTAACAATAGTAACCAATGATGGCTTAACAATGGCTCTATTAACGTAACCTAGTAAATTTTTTACTGGAAAAGAAAGATTCAAACTGTGTTTTCCAAAGTAAATAGTTTGAAGAACTAAGTTTAAGAGTGACAACTTGATTAATATTGAGAGAAGAGGTTGTATTTGAGCCCTCCACAGCTCTAATACCATGAAAGTAAAACTCAAAAAGCTTGAGAGGGAGAAGATAATGACAAAAAAGCCTGAAAATATATTTATCAACTTAAACCTTTTACAATGTTAGGATAGTGTATATATAGCAAAATAGAAAGGCGAGAGGACAAAAAGAAATCTCCAGCTGTGATTTATTGTCGCATATTGACGTTAGAAATTAAGGAATCAAACTTGTTTTTCAGCTCTATTTGGTGTGAGGAGGTTGTTGCAGAATTATTCCTGATTGTACCTTGTTCTTTGTTCTTATCCTTTGACAGTGTCGTCATTTTGTTTTGTGCAAGAGAGAATGTTTGAGATTGTGATTTGAGGCCCATCAATTTTTTCGATGGCCCATTTCTTTCCTTATTAGGGAGAGTGACGAGACAAATAAGAGTGACTCTAATGTGGGTGTTGGAGACGAAACCAATCGAGGAAACGGTTCACAGGAAATCGAGGAAGCCAAACGTAATTCAGAATCAAACCAAAATCTGGAATCTGAAAGAACGGTAAGAGATATATGGTTGTTTATGTATAGGATATGTTTAGTTTTGACGTTGCTGCTATAGACAATTGGTGATATTTGGGACAAGTATGTGTGTTTATGTTTATGGTTAAGTATGTTTGAAGTGGTTGGTGTTTCTGTTTAGACAATTAATGATATTGGGGACAATTATATATGTTTAAGTTGTTGGTGTTTCAGTTTAGAACAATTAATGATAGTAGGGACAATTATGTATGTTTTAAATTGTTGGTGTTTCCGTTTAGGACAACTAGTAATATTCGCTACAATTATGTATCTTAAGTTGTTGGTGTTTGTGTTTAGGAAAATAAGAATACTATGGACAATTATGTATATTTTAAATTGTTGGTGTTTCTGTTTAGGAGAATTAGTAATATTCGGGATAATGATGTACGTTTTTGGGTTCTGTTGCGGAAAATTTGTGATATTCAGGACAATTATTGTTGTTTGTGTTATTGCTAAGCATGTTTTTTGTATGTTTTAAGTTTTGTAGGTTTTGATTTTGAATGTAGGATTCCGATGAAGAAACATAATCCATGTTGCCTCAGAAGATGTACATAAGATCTTAATTTCGCAACAAGCCTATGAGAATAGCAACAAGGTGTTATCTTGCAAAGGTAGTTAAGACGTTGAAGAATGTTCTCAATAACAACGAGATGAAGTGGTTTCTCAATCATCCCCAATTCCATCACTTCTTCCATATAACAAGGGATGAAAACGACAAGATGATGGGAATGTACCTTATTCTATTACGCACGATAAAAACGAAGAAGAAAAATGAAGCACGGTTCGTGCATGGTTAATGGAGTTCCGATTAGGTACTCCTTGAAAGAACATGCCTTGATTTCTGGATTGGATTGCCATAAATACGCATAAAACTACGAGAATCATCGGGACATGAAGTTCGTTGAGAATACTTTAAGGATAAAAAAATTGCACACCAAGAGATTGAATCCGAATTCATCTCCATGAAGAAGGAATCACCTGATAGGTTGAGAATAAGGGTTTTTTATTTCCTTTCTAGCATCATGAAAGGAAGTGCGAAGCGGGGAAGGAAGCTATGGTCGTAGACCCTTTCTTTCATGACTGATCTAGACTATTGCGAGAGCTTCTTGTGCGATCGTTTCACATTTTTTGACACTCTACGTGAATTAAAGCACATGATGAACCTTTTAAACGGTGAGGTCAAGAATAAGTACTTGACCCATAAAATCCGGCTCTTCTTGGTAGGGACTCGGGTTGTAGTAGGTGGGTTTAGGGTTTTGTCGATTTATGACAAAACACAATCATTTTATACGTATTAAAACTAATAAACTTATAAGAAGAGGTCATGAGAGTTTGAAAGCGGTTGTGAGAGCCAAAGGGAGGTAACATGGCGGCTGTGAAAACGCAAAAATTAGGGGATAAATCTTTTATTTCCTCATATGCCTATTATAATAGACATATAAGGAAATAATATATTTATCCCCTAATTGATAGTGATTGGATTGTCAATCAACTACTACCTCTCTTCCAATTTGTAAGAAGTTTTAGTTAAAAACACATTTATTAAGAAAAAGTTGTTTTACCATAAAACATCTTAAAATGTGGATATCAAATTAAATTTTTATTATTTAAATCAACAAAGAATGCAAAACGTAAAAAGCTCCTTCTAGGTTTTTTTGAACACATTTAGATTCATTAAATTATTAAAAAAAAATTTAATTAATTATTAATTAAAATAAATAAAAAAATTGCATAAATATGTGTGAAAATCTAATAAAATGGAACAAAGAAAAAAACCTTAAACCTCTTATAAATTGGAAGAGAAGGAATATCAATTAACCTTTAATTATTAGTATCAATTAGATTATCAATTATAATTATTGTTTTCCTTAAGTATGTTTAATATTGTTGTATAAATGAGGATCATTCATCCATTATCAATAGCAAGGTTTCACAACAACATATAAAAAATACTGCATTTTAATCACTGTTAGCATATTTAACGTCGGAGTTTAATTTACAAAATGTCAATAACATGATGGTTTTTTTTGCGTGATTGAAAACTTTAAGCTTTTCTATACACATTTCCTAAAGGTGAAGTTTGATCAGTAATATCACTAAATCTTAGGTCTCTCCAGTGGAGATTCTTTCAAAATATCTAAACATTTTTTTTATTTTTTTATTTAGTCTAAATTGATTTAGACACTCTAATAAAAATATACAATATAGTGTTTTTTTCAACAATTTGGATTCCCAAAGATCTTAAAACCCATTTTTTGGATCTTCAAGGGTTACCATTGGTAATGCCCTTAGAGTTTATTTTTCTAAAGTTTTTTTTCATTCACCCCTCTAAACCAAACCAAGAGAAATACTAAAAACAAAAACAAAAGAGAAGAACTCAAGCGTTGGAAAAAAAAACAAAAGAGAAGAACTCAAGCGTTGTTTAGGGTTGGGTCTTTGGTACGTGTAAAGTGTTGACCGTAATCGTGACTTGTAGGACCCATATATACATGTCCAAAGATAGGCCTAAAATCTCCCACAACAATTGTCACCCACACAACTAAACAAGTAACTTTTGCTTCTTTCTCCATTTTCAGATTCTTTCATCAAATCGATCCCTCTTCTTAAAACAGACTACACCTTATCCATTTAAACCTTTTGAGCTTCCATCTCCTTTCAATGGCTTCCCTTTCAACAACTTCTCTCACCTTCAAAGTTCCTTCCCTACACACCACAAGAGCTAATTCTCAGGTCTTGAAAAATGCCAGGGGATTTCAATCTATCTCCTTTGGTCGTTTCTCATCTTCGAAAACTCTTCGTCTTCAAGTCAATTGTGCAGTAAGTAAAAGATCTCTTCTTGAACTAAACAAGTTTGATGAAAACCAAAATATGTTAAAAAAAATGTTGTTTTTGAATGTTGCAGGCGAAAGCAGAGACGGTACAGAAAGTGAGTGAAATTGTAAAGCAGCAATTAGCTTTATCTGCAGACATACCACTCACCGCAGAATCTAAGTTCACTGCTCTTGGTGCAGATTCTCTTGACACTGTACGTTATAAAGATAATTAGATTAGACCCTCATGAAATAATGTTTTTAGATAAGGATTTTGTTCATGTGTAATGGTCAATTATGGTCGGTCGAATTAACAGTACACCAACCATAGTTCAATTAAAAAAAACACTTAATTAATCCTAACTAGACCATACCATAATGGGAATAAACTAACTATGAACTCATAATTAATCTCAAAAATATATTTTAAATCACCTATAAAATACTTAATAAATCGTAAATTGACTAAATTCAACCATATATTGACTGTAAATTCTTAATTAATCGTCAATTTAACCCTAAACAAAGCAAGACCTGAAATTAACAAAAACACGTTTCTAACTCGGGATTCGCCAAGGCAAGGTAGTCTAGTGGTTTTCAATGTTAGTGCTTCATTCTGATTCTCCAAGGACATGCGGGTTCAACCATCAAAAGCAACGAAATACTATATTTAATTTTTGTTTCAGTTAGTAGAACCGGCGTGTGCCCCATACGTGGAAAAAAACTGGGATTCAATTACAATTTTGAAACCTAAAAGTTCTTTGGAGAAACTTGAAAACCTTAGAGTTTAATTTGCCTTAATCCTTTTTTTAACTGCCCATTAGCGGGCTCTATTATGACACAATGACTAACATTGACACAACAAACGGTTTAAAGAACGGAGTTACAAAACCTAAAGATTAATTTACAATTCTGAAACTCGGGGTTCTTTTTCCGAAACTAGGAAACTTCAGGGTTAATTTCAAAAAATTGAATAATACATTACGGTAAAACTCAAATCCATTTGATAAAATAAAAATAATTGAAACACTACATAGGTGATCTTAATAAAGATTTGTGTTGAAGTGTAATGGTGAATAATGGATGCAGGTGGAGATAGTTATGGCATTGGAGGAAAAGTTTAACATAAGTGTTGAAGAAACTGATGCTCAAAACATAACCACAATTCAAGAAGCTGCTGATTTGATTGAAGATCTTGTTCAGAAGAAACCTGCTGCCGAATCTTCTTGAACATTTTTATTTTAATTTTGTTTGTTTGTTTTTGAATTGATACTTTGGTACGTTGAGATTCATTATTTGGCGTAAAAGGTCTTCTTATGAAGAATTTGTTTGTGGTTTTTTTTTTGTGTTATAATAACACAAAGATATTAATTCGGATTATTTTTCAAGGATTAAAGAATCTTATTGACGTATGAAGGAATTGATATTCAGTAAAATATTGGTTAAGGTTAATATAAGTTGCATTAATTAGATGTATAGGTGTTCTACGTTAGGGGTAGTGTTATTTAATTATTTTTTTAACTCATAGTAGTGTTATTTAATTTATTGCGGCAAGTTTAACAAATTATTATTTTTGAAACATATATTGGTAAATTTGTGTTTGTTTTATCGTTTTTGAGTTGGTGAAAAAAATTTAGTGGTTATGTAGTAAAATTAATAATAAAAAAATGAATATGTTTCGGCAATGTTGATGATATCCTAATGATAAAACAAATTATGTCCACCTCAGTTTCTGAAAATCCAGTAATATGATATCATCTGTCTTTAATTAACACGTCATGTTTACTGTTCAAAATCCCGTCACTCATCGTCACATATTCAATTTATTACAATGGACACAACATTAAGGCCGGACCTGAACCCAAACAACACAAATAAATGTTTAGGGTCTCAAATAATTGGGCCTCCATTTCTTTTTCTTTTGTCTCATTTTTTTCAAGCAAAATTAGTTGGGTTATATTAGTTTTTGTGGGTTAAATTTAATTTATTTTTTGTGGGTTAAATTTAATTTCATTGGATCTATTTTTTGGGTTAATTTGTATTATTTTTATGGATTAATTTAAAACAACAAAACTTTGACTATTTCGTAAATAAAACCTCCAACTTTGAAAATATATTTTTAAAGCTGAACTTTACTAATGACTTTTTTAAACTCAAATTTTATTATTGACTTTTTGTATATCTTTTGTTTATATTCTTTTAACATTGTTATATATGTTCATTAAGGACATTAAATAAAACACTGAATTTTGTAAAATTATAGAAAAACACGAAAAAACATGCAAACCACGGAAAATACAAAAAATAATCAGTAAATTTTTTTAAAAAAATTAATGGTTTTTTTTTGCATTAATCTCTTAGTTTTAATATTAGGTTTTGATAAATCCATTGGATTAATTTTTTGTTCTCGAGTTAAAAAAAAAAAATTTCTTTTTTGAATTAAGCTTTTCGTTCGTCGTCGTCTTTTTCCATGATCAATATTCGATCGAAAATCAATTAGATCATCGATTTCTTTGATCGAAAAGCAAAGCCGGAAGCGATAATTTTCTATTTGATAGGGTCTCATTTTTTATTTCGTTTTGGACCTCCAAAATCTCAGGACCGGCACTGCACAACATATTAATCCCCTAATATTTAATGACATAGTAAAGTAAAATATTAATGGTTGTTTTCATTCACAAGAAAATAACCGATGGTATTTCCTCAAGAGACTTTGTTCCTCCGCACCACTCAGAGTTGTAATTTATGAGACTCTCGTGTAATTACCACCACAAGCTTTCAATGGAGATGAAAACGGCCGGCACCGACACAGGCTTCCATTAGAGATGGGAAACCCAACTAAATCGAAAAAAGTTGAGATTTAAAAAACTAAATTAAAAAGTTGGGAGTTTTTTTTCTAAAAAAACAGGAAATGTTGGTATTTTTTTTCTCAAAAACAAAAAAAAGTTGGGGTTCATTTTACAACAATTTTTTTTATTTAGTTTATTTTTTTAAAATTCTCAATGAATAATAAAAATATATCAAAATTAAAGAAAATATTTTATACTTTAGTTTTTTTCGTCCTTTTATAGTTTAGTTAATTGCTAAAAAATGTTATATTTGTTAATCACCGTATATTTAATCACAACGATTTTTTCTTTGTTTTTAGAAGATAAAAAATTGCAAAATAAGTCGTTCCCCAAACATAACACACTTTTTTTGTTGGTCTAGTTTTTTTAGACATAATTTCATAATATTGTTGAGTTATAATGTTATTTTTTTCTTATACATCAATTTTTTCTAGTATAATTTGGATATATATATATATATATATATTAATAATTTATATAAGCATAATCTAATTTTATATTCCCTGTATCATTATAGAGATTATGGTGAAATGACCCCAACCTTTCTCGTTTTTGAGAAAAATATCTCAACCTTTTTTAAACCCAACCTTTCTAGATTTAGCTTTCTAAACCCTCTGTTACGGAACAGTAACTGTGCCATTACTTAGAGAGTTTACAAAATTAAATCTGGAAAGGTTAGAGTCTCTAAAAAACCAAATTAAAAGTTTAGGGTTTTGTTCTAAGATACAGGAAAGGTTGGAGCTCATTTCACCACAATCTTTTTTTTTATTTAGTATATTTTTAAAAACTTTCTCATTGAATAATATAAATATATCAAAATTAAATAAAATATTTTATAGTTTAGTTAATTGCTAAAAAAATGTTATATTTTTCAACCACCGCATATTTAATCATAACGATTTTTCTTTTGTTTTTAGAAGATAAGGAATTGTAAAATAAGTCGATCTCCAAACATATCACAAACTTTTATTTTCGGTTTAGTTTTTTTTTCAAATTTAATTTCATAATATTGTTGAGTTTTAATGTTACTTTTTTTGTACAGCAATTTCTTTTTTGGTAAAAGGCATCAATTTTTTCTTTAGACACCATAATCTTTTAACCGGCTTTGGTTATGTCACTTCAGTTCATGGCTAATAATCTCTAGTTAGATGTATTTTTTCTTATGTGTTTTTTAGAGATTATTTTTTTTCTTATACGAAATGTCTAAATCTATATATATGAATTATATAATTTTGATATATATATATATATATATATTATGTTTCGTAGACAAGATGTCTAAATACGTTTGGATCTTGAATTAAATTTTATATAATTTTTTTTGTAAAACTAAAATGAATATATTTTTTTATAATAGTTTAGGCTATAACAATATTAAGAAGGGATTATGGTGACAACTCCCAACTTTTTCTGTTTTTGTAAAAAAAAATTTTAATCTTTTAATTTAGTTTTTTAAACCTTAATTTTCTTTCATATAGTTTTTTAAACACTTGTTATGGAATGGTAACAACACAGTTACATAGAATTTAAAAAAACTAAATTGAAAAATATTAGAATTTAAAAAACCAAATTAAAAGGTTGGAGTTTTTTTTTCCAAAAAAGGTTGGAGGCCAATTCAGCACGGTCCCAATTTAAAATTCAAACATAATAATTGATTTTATAAAAATAAATTTATAAATTTAAACTATTAAATGAAATTTAAAGAAAAAAACAAAAAAAACAAAAAAAAACTTAGAGGCTAGTATATCCCGCATGTGGGCCGTGAACCTAACGGCCTGTCCCGCAAGCGGATCCGTTTTTCGCATATTTTAATTGGTTAAAATATTAAATCTATATTTCATTTTATTTGTATTTTTGTTGTTGATTCTAATATTAATTAATAGAAATCGTGCATATATCTACAACACAACTAAATATTTAAACTATTCTGTGTAATAAATTCTACAAACGAGTAAAAAACACCACAAAAATTTATGAGTAACACAAAATAATATAATTTAATGATAAATGAAATGTTAAAATTATTTTTAAATTAAACAGATAATGTTATATTGTATTTTATATACCTATATATATATATATATCATTTTATATAAATAATACTAAAGAAACAACAAATCAAACAACATATAGTTTTCTTAAAAAAATTAGAATATTTATACAACAATATAAAAAAAAATATAATACTTAGTAATAAGAGAAAAAAAAAACATTATAAAAATCCGAAAAAATCCGAGTATTAATCAATAAACACATGACTATTGAATATCTATTATAATGACTGTTAACTACCCATGTATCGGTCACTAATCATCCACGAGGTGGGAATTTTTATTCCAAGTGATTTAATTGGCCCCCAAAAATAAATAACAACATTTATTGTACACACCCTAAATAAAAGTAACCTCTCGTTCATTACTCTCTCTAATCTCACCATAATTTGACAATGGAGAGAGGAGGAGGAGACGTGACGGAGACTTTAATCAAAACGACGTCGGATAAGAGAAGAGAAGAGAAAAATGGGGAAGAGTCCCTGGGGATGAAAGAGAAGGTTTGGGTTGAATCAAAGAAGCTTTGGGTGGTGGCGGCGCCGGCGATTTTCTCAAGGGTTTCAGCATTTGGAGTTGCGGTAATAAGTCAGATCTACATAGGTCATCTTGGTCCTGTAGAATTGGCTGCTTACTCCATTACTTTCACCGTTCTTCTCCGGTTCAGTAATGGTATCTTGGTTAGTCATCTCTCTAATTTTTGTTTGTTATAGTTAAATGATAAATAATTTACTTTTTTTTATTTATTTAGTAAAAAAAGAAAAAAATATTGAATTTTATTTTTATTTTTAATTCTTTGTGAAACTTTGGAAAAAATATAAGGACAACCGCATTAGAGAATTTTAAAAAAAATTCCAAAACTTTAATTTTTTTCTTCTTCTTAAATTTTTAAGAATCGAGAAATTGAGATCTAAAATTAATTTTTTTTTTCTTTTAAGAGACTCAAATACAAAAATAATCAATATATACATTTTTTTAATACTAAAAAGTTACCGATGGAGATGCAAAATAATACTACTAAATGTTTTAACTAATCACTACTAAATTTGAGTTAAAAAAAAATCACTACTAAAGTTAAACCAATACTGTCGTTCTTCCTTAAATTCATTTATTAAATAGCACAAATATCTTTTTTTTGGGTAATCAAGAATCACATAAATCTTGGCCATACACATTTAATTTTCTTTGAATTTATTAATTGGTGTTTTGACTACACGTGTTAAATATTTTCTATAATTTGTTTTGTCATAAATGCAGAATAATAAATATAAATCTTTAAGGACAGGTTAACATTTTAAATTTTCTATTAAAAAAAACACAATATATATGTACCACAATTGAAATGTTGTATTAATTAGTGTATATATCTAATGAAAACACAATCGGTATAAGAAGATCTGAATGAGATAGTTGTTATATTAAAAAGATAATATTTTAATCAAAAGTGATAAGAATCTTTGGTGTGAGTTTCTCATTTGAGAGATTATGAATATTGGATGAAAGATTAAAATACCACATGTTTTATGATTATTGATCAAAATTTAAATATATTAATTAAAACTTTTAATTGAAAATTATACTTAAAAAAGGATAATGGTAAAATAAACTTGTACTTTATGTGTTTGGTAAAAAAAATTCATAAACTTTAAATTTGGTAAAACAAATTTTGTACTTTACTTTTAGAGAATTTTAAACCCTCTGTTATAGTTCTGTGATGATTTTGATTTTCCGACGGTTAAATATGAATAATTGAAACTCTGCGTTTCAACCAAACCCAAAAAACAAAGAAAACCAATTCTCTTTAATAGAAATAACTAGAATTTAGGGTTCTTGAGATTTAGACAAATCAGTAACTTGGAGTATTATCGATGAAACATGTTGATGAGGGTCCAAATTGTCGATTTGGAGATAATCAAAATCGTCACATAACTATAATGGAGAGTCTAAAATTCTCTAAAAGTAAAATACAATGTTTGTTTTACCAAATTTAAAGTATAAGATTTTTTTAACCAAACACACAAAGTACGGTGTTTATTTTACCATTATCCCAAAAAAAATATAATATTTGGGAAAAATCCAAATGAATCTCTCACCAATACAGATGCTCTATCATTTTATAAAATGACCCTAAATATTAAACATGCACTAAACCGGACCAAAATTGCAGTTAGGAATGGCTAGTGCACTAGAAACACTATGTGGTCAAGCCTATGGAGCCAAACAAAACCATATGCTTGGAATCTATCTTCAACGCTCCTGGATCGTCCTCACCGGCTGCACCATTTGTCTCGCACCGATCTATATCTTCGCAGGTCCTATCCTTTCGGCATTAGGCCAAGAGGAACACATTGTTCGTGTGGCTAAGATCATAGCTTTATGGCTCATAGGAGTTAACTTCTCCTTTGTACCAACTTTCACTGGTCAAATGTTTCTTCAAGCTCAAAGTAAGAACAAGATCATTGCTTACGCGGCTGCAGTTTCCTTGGGGATCCACGTGTTCCTCTCCTGGCTTCTAATGGTTCATTTTGAATTTGGGATCTCTGGAGCTATGATCTCGACGCTGGTCGCGTTCTGGTTGCCTAATATTGTGCAACTCTTGTTTGTCACGTGCGGAGGGTGTCCTGACACGTGGAAGGGATTCACTTGGATGGCTTTTAAAGATTTATGGCCTCTCTTTAAACTCTCTTTGTCTTCCGGTGGCATGGTTTGGTAAGATTTCTTTCTTTATTTTATTTTTTTAATTAATAAGAATTACTGTAATAATAATAATAAAAATGTTAAATTTTGGACAGTTTGGAATTATGGTACAGCTCAATATTGGTACTTCTCACTGGAAATTTAAAAAATGCAGAGGTGGCTCTTGATGCACTATCAATATGGTAAAATTAATTATTATACATTTTTCTATGTATTTGTTCTTGATTATTAATAGACATTAGTTTGTTTATTTACCACTCTTTATACAACATAAATGAAAAATATATAATGTTTTTTTTGGTCGTTGGTGACTGACTATATATATATATATATTGTTATTAGTTCAATAACATGTTTTAAAAATAAATTTCGTTGAACATAATACCTTTTAAATTAACAACAATAAAACAAACATAAATTTCAATCTATATTGCTACTTTACAATTATATTATATAAATAGATCCATTATTTATATTTAATTTTTGCAGTCTCAGCATAAATGGAATAGATATAATGATATCACTTGGATTCTTAGCAGCCGTAAGGTACATATGCTGTTTTTTATAAAAAAAAATTGATCTATTAATTTGTAATATCTATTAATACCGTATATTTTATTATTATATAGTGTAAGAGTATCTAACGAGATAGGAAGTGGAAACTCAAAGGGAGCAAAATTTGCAACATTAATAGCAGTTTGCACATCACTCTTCATTGGAACCATATTCTTCTTGGTCTTCTTGTTTCTAAGAGGAAGAGTTTCTTACATTTTCACTACAAGTGAAGCTGTTGCTGCAGAAGTGGCAGATCTCTCTCCACTTTTAGCTCTTTCACTTCTCTTAAACAGTGTTCAACCTGTTCTGTCCGGTAACTACACACATTCTTCTAAGTTTTTACATATTCTCTCCGTTTCACACTAAATATCGTTTTAGTTTTTTTTTCAATTAAATGTCGTTTTAGATTTTCAAGGTAATTTATACAAGTACATTTTAGTTATACTCTCATTAATTAAATAATTCAAAACAAAGTATTATAATAAATTTTATAAATACATTCAATTAGTAAGATTATTTTAGGTACATCGATTTTTTTTTAAAATTGTGTGAAAAAATGTTAAACCGACACTTAAAACGAAATGGAAGGAGTATATATTTTGTACTGCGTATTTCGTGGTTTACCGATCAATCTTTGGACCGGGAAACAAAACAGGAGTTGCGATTGGAGCTGGATGGCAAGGTTATGTGACGTATGTTAACCTTGCTTGTTATTACCTTGTTGGTATTCCGGCCGGTATAGTCCTTGGCTACGTCGTTGGTTTACAAGTCAAAGTAAGTCGTTTGATTTTTTTTTATATTATATTATTATTAAATTAATATGAGAATATGATTAAAACAATCATTTTGCTTTATGATTAAGTAATATTAATTTTTTTTAATCATATTCCCATATTGTTTCATTTTTTGAAAATTTTACACATTAACAAAAAAATTTACTTGATAAATGATTTTTTAAAATAATTAATGTGTATTTCCAATAAACTATAAATTTAAAACAAAAAATTTATCTAACTAATTATTAAATATACTTGTTTTTAAGAATTAAATTTAAAAAAATATACAAAATACAATCTTTTTTGGTACAAATACAAAAAATAGAAAATCATTTTTTTTGGAACGGAGAAAATAATAAATAATTTTATTAATGATAATGTAATGATATTTCTTATGTTGTAATCTTACATTATCTGATTAGAAAAAAACTATTATTGTTTTCGTTATTTTTTCCCCATTAATATTTGCTATTTTATTATATGAATCTTGAAAACTATAACTTATGTGAAATAGGGTGTGTGGATTGGGATGCTCTTTGGAGTTTTTGTCCAGACTTGTGTTCTTATCATTATGACTTTAAGAACAGATTGGGATCAACAGGTTTATTGTTTTTTTTTTAATATTGTAATTTTAAAACCTATTTTAGTGTTAAATTTGAATCTAAATTCTTAATTGTAAATTTTTTTCAGGTGTCAAACTCACTAAAAAGTTTAAATCTTTGGGTTGTACCAGAATCTACAAACGTGAACGAAATTTCACGAGTAGAAGATTGAACAATCATTTTTTTTATATATATTTAAATATGGATAATGGTAAACGAATGTTATATTTTATGCGTTTTGTAGAAAAAACGTTTTAATTTAGTTTGGTAAAAGAACTTCTGCATTCTATTTTTGGAGAATTTTATACCAACTGTTAAATTTATGTTATGGTGTCGTTATTTATCGTGGAATCCTAAAGTTCTTTTTTTGTATTTAACCCATAATTATATATAACATATATAATAATATTTTGATTTATTTGTAAAATATAAATATGATGCAATACAATATATATAATAATAATAATCAATCCAAAGATTATAATATAATCAATCATAAAAAAAAATACAAAACAGATACCAAAACAAAATAAAAGAAGCAACATTAAACAATTTTATTTCAATTTACAGCAAAGATGAACTTAAATAACACAATAAGATATGTGTTTTTCACGTGTTATTAGTTAATTAACATGTCCAAAAATCTAAATTTTGGCGAACTATTTTATATTAAAAAAAAATTCTAGTACATTTAAACAACAGTCTAGAAATTTATATATATTGCAAAAGTCACATAGCTATCTTATCTTTTTTTTAACGATGATTGTATTCTTTAATTAAATAGAGTTTAAAGGGCTTATCTGCCCTAATTGACGATTCTAAAAATCTAGGAATTGACTATGATACATAAGCGGTGAAGAGAGAATTGAAGCCGATGAATCCTTTAGCTATCTTATCTATTAGAGTACTAACACTCGGAAAAAAGGTGTCAAATAACATTCACTAGAAATTTACACAAAAAAATTATATATTATAGTCATATTTATACAAAAAATCAAAATAATTAAGGACGTAATCAAATGATACATAATTAATGATTAATTGATATTAATTGATTTGTAATATATATTTATATATATAAATATTTATTTGATTTATTCGAGCGGTAGCGGTAATTTAGTCATCTCAAAACAAATTTAGTGTCTTGTTTAGACACGTCATTATTGTAGTGTGTTTTGCAAAAATATGCTCATAAAAGTAGGTTTACAAAAATTTTCCAAAGCAAAAACATGCTAATAAATATTTTCTATGCTATTTTCTACTCCCTCTCTTTCAATATATGTACACTTTTACGTCTTTCCATAATAGTTTAGAAAACATACAAAATTATTATTTTACCTCTATTAGTTTTATTTAGTCATTTGAGTTTTGAATATTTTGACCAAAATAAATACATAGAAAATAAGAATAAAAAAAATTATGTGTTATTCTCTAGAAAAATGAAAAATTATTATATTCGATTGATTTATGCTGGATAAAATATTCTAACACTAATTTAGGACCTTTCTTGTTATATTTGGTTTCTTAGGGCACCTCCAACGGTTAAGAAGTTGGGGGTGCTTAAAAACTGAATTTTTTAATATATTTTTCTTTTTTGGATTAAAAAAAAATGACCATTCACAAGCCACCACGTAGTTAATAGGGCTCGTGAATAGTGTAAACACCAACCCTTAAATAAGGGTTTTAAGCATTTTATTTGGCACAAAAACCAATAAAAATGACCTTAAGCATCCCAAGCTTCTCCATTGGAGATGACCTTACCAAATATCAATCCTTCTATGTAATATTTTTTTATATTTATTAATTAATTCAATTTGAGTGAGATAAGATTAGGAGTTGACAATGTTTTTAATCTTGAATTTTTCGTAATTGTTAAATTTGATATGAATTGTAAATTGGTTATTTTAGAAACAATTTGACGGGAGTCGTTGGAGAGGGGAGGGAAAAAACATTAAACAAAAAGGGTCCCACGTTCTCTCAACTTCCTCTCCCGCCACCATTCCCATTGGGGTCCACGCTTCTTCCGTTTACAGATTCTTCCATTTTCATCTTTTTCTCCCTAAATCCTTCCTACCTATTTGACTCCGCCTTCTCGAATCTCTCCGTGTTTCTACACAGACGCGTCGATTGCGTTGTTTGATTGTTGTATAAGTGTATATTAATCCCCCAAAAAATGGCGCGGAGGAGGTGGGAGGGACCGGATTCTGGCGGACCAGGTAGCTCGGCTTCTTCTTCTCCGGCGATGTCTCCTTCATATCGAATGAGTACAGGAATAGGCTCTGGTAGAAATACACTCCGGAAGCAAAACGCTGCTGAGCTGCTCGCGAAGGTCATGGAGAGGCGTGACTACAACTATGATTACGCCGATGAAGATGGAGATGAAGATCTATACCAGGTAGTTCTTCCACCTCTCTCTCAGTCTCGCCGACGAGAAGATTCGCGTAATGGTAGGGTTTCGGTCATCGGGAAAGAAGCTCCAGCGGCTAATCCGCTCGGAGTTCCGCCTAAATTTGACGATGAATCCGATGGTGATGAAATTGCAGCCTATGTTCCCCCGAAACTAGCGGAGATTCCTGTACAGAATGGTAGGGGTACACTCAAGGTTAGAGTTCCTGCAACTTCGCGTCCGAGTGCGATTGAGTATTTTCAGCAAAACGGAGAAGGTAAAGTCGAAGAAAAAAATGTTCCCTTAGATGTGCCGGCGAAGCAATCGGAGGCTCAGTTGAAGTACAGGAAAAGGTAAAATTCGAGTTTATACAAATTTCTGGTCAAGACTGAGTTGTATTTGACGAAATTACTGGAATGCGAGAGTAGTTTCAGACATCGCCCCGCAGAGATTGTAGCACCGATTACCTTTGACAAGCTGGATGATGATCGAGAAGCTTCAGCCCTGCGTGATGAAGTATGTGGTTGCCATGTGGTTAATTTTAATTTATTTCTAATTTAAGCTTTGGAACTTGAAAGAGAAAATTCTGGAAAATTGTGAAAATCTAATCTCTGATTTGAAACCAAACAATTATCATTCCAGCTAGATATGCTGCGAGAAGAAAACGATAATATACTGGAAAGGGTGAGTTTGGCCTCTCTCTAACTCTCTGCTCTCCAATATTTGTTCATTACTTTTGTGTTTGATGTGACTATTGTTTCATATACAGCTTCAGAACGCTGATGAAAGACGTGAGGCATCAGAAGCAAGGGCTAAAGAGCTCGAGAAACAGGTGCCTCATAGCTGCGTTTCAATTCATGAAACTGGAGATTTCCAGTGTTTATGATATGCACTGCAGTTGATTTTTATAAACATTTACGCAGTTCCTTTATATACACTGTTTAGTTACGCTTTAGCTTGGTTATGACTTGTAACAGATTGCTACTCTTGGCGAAGGAGCAAATTTTGACGTCAAGCTCTTAAAGAGGTGTGATTTTCTTGTCTTTATTCTAGTCTTCACTCGTAGAATTTGTTAATTCACAAAATTTGGGCTGATTCTTCCAGGAAAGAAGCAGCATTGCGCCAAAGAGAGGTCAGTAAGGAATACATACATATTTTAATCCATGTTGTACAATTAGTTATGCATGCCCTTTATTTGCTTCTGCTAGCTTGTGTTGGCGTTTGCGTTGACAGTAAATTTATTAAAAGGAAAAGCATGATGTGTTGCAGGCAGCACTAAGGGCTGCTGAACAGAAAAGAGATGGAAGACATAAGGAAACTGATGCCCTTCGTTTAGAACTTCAGGTACAGTGTTCTGATAAATCGCTGGTAGTCTACACAAATTGGTAATATACATTAAACTGTAGTTTAGACCATGGTTGTGTTATTATCAGAGCTTGAAAGATGAAGCAGAGAAAGCCGTGGAACAGCTCCATGAGGTTGAAGCTGAAACCAAGTCTCTTCGGACAATGATACATAGAACGATTCTGACACAAGAAGAAATGGTTTGCTGATAAAGAAATCTAGACTAACGTGCATTTGATGGTTTAACTTCACCAAATTAAGTTGATTTAATTTATATACTACCGACATTGTAGGAGGAAGTTGTTATAAAGAGATGCTGGCTTGCTCGCTACTGGGAACTTGCTGTTCAATATGGTAACAAATTCAGCTATTCTAAATTCAATAGTTCCATTTCTTTGTTAAGTATTGAGTTGCAACAACTTGGAAGATAAAGTAACCTATACTTTTCACTATAGTAGTACAAAGGGTATTGAAGGTTTCACAAACTGGTCCTTATATGGAAATGTTACTTATGTATCTCATTGGGTTACTCGTAGGAATATACAAGGGTATGGCCGAATCAAGACATGCACATTGGTCAGCTTTAGCTCCGCTTCCCTTTGAAGTTGTCCTTTCTGCTGCTGAAAAGCCTGAAGATTCTTGGCAGACAGGTGAGATCCTCAATTATCCTGCCAAATTTCCTACAAATGTAGTTTGTTTAGGGATTCAAAAAGTAAATGGTAACATTACACCTGACAGGTGGTAGTGATCGGACATGGAGCAAAGTCGTCAGCAATTTCACAGATGTAAATGGAGAAGGTAACATAGAGAGTATGCTTGCAGTGGAAACGGGTTTGCGAGAGATAGCATCCTTGAAGGTTTAGTCCCATATATTTTTCATTTGAATTTGTTCGTTACTGAACAAACTGTTTTCCAGAAAATTAACGTCTCTTACATATCATTCTTAGGTGGAGGATGCTGTAATGGTTGCATTTGCTCAGTATAGGCAACCAAGTGCAGTCCGCAAAGCCGTCACAGGTAAACTACATCTATAAACTATTAGCACATTTATGCTGCTATGAATCTTATAGGTTTTTATGACTAAAAACAATATGGCCAGATGATGAATTAATATCTCATTTATGGCAAACATCAATTTATTCGATCAATTTATTAGATGTAATCAAATAAAACTTCAAATTAACAAATGTGATGAATTAGTGTCCACCACCTTAAATGTGAACTCATATTTTACGGCGAATCTAATATGACAATGTCTTCTTATGTTGGTCTTGATTCTATCGATTTTGCCGCTAATTTGTTGATTTGTCTAACTTCATGGACACTAGTTCGTCACATTTGAAAAATTTGAAGTTTTATTTGACTACATTCTACAATTTGAAGATTAAAATAATTTTTTTAATAAATGAGTTTTTAATTTAAGGCTTAACAATAATAGGAGACTTTTTTAGACATTTTCCAAATGTTATACGACAAAAACTCATGTGATTTTAGTATCCAGATTCCAAGGTGCAAGGGGAGTCAAAATTCTCCGAAGCATTTGGTGAGTTCCATCTTGAAACGTTTCCTAACATTCCAGAACTAAAAAATGGTGTCATAATATCTTAGTAAACTGCCCTGTTTTTGTGGTGCTACTGCTACATCTATCATGTATTTGAGTCTGATAGCCTAATGATGAATGATTCCTCCCAAACTTAAATGCAGAGTTGAGTGAAGAAGAGCAACAAGATATTCTCTTCAAAGAGGTAGGAGTTAAACCGGGAGAGAGGCCATTTACATGTGATCGACGACTCAAACACACAAATAATGGGCGTTTCATTTGGTTGCAGGCGTGGCTATTATATTTCTGGAAAAGGGCTAAAATACACGGCGTAGAAAGTGACTTAGCGGAGGAACGTCTTCAGTTCTGGATCAACCGAATCGGGCAACAGCCATCTTCACATGACGCAGTGGATGGTAAGCCCCTCGGTGTATACTATGTGTAAAATATGAATGAATATCGATGTCACATATATATATATGTATGTGTACGGTTGGGCAGTGGAAAGAGGGATGAGGGAGCTGAGGAAGCTGGGAATAGAACAACAATTGTGGGAAGCATCAAGAACTGAACTCATGGACTCCACTTTTCTTCCTTCTTACTCTGCTTCTGACTACTGTGACGACTGACGGGTGATTCTGACCAACCCTTCCCTTTATCTTCTTTATTATTTTTAAGTCCTCTCTTCTTTCGTTCACGGTCGCCTACGCACACACACATATACCTGTCCACGGTCGCCTACACACACACACACATACCTATGCATTGCTTAGGTTTTTTTGTAACATAATTTTGAGTTGATTAATGTGTTCTTTTCTTATGAAAATTTCGATTTCATTACTAAAATAATGGTTACTTTCTGCACATTTTTGCTTTGCTTTAGTTTTTCTTTTTGTCTATTTAGTTTGGTCGTTTTAGGCTTTGATTGGTAAGTACTAAAGTATTTTAGTCATATTTTTATTTGTCAATTAACTTTGATTAACAAAAATAAAGTAGAACAAAACACCTAAAATTCTGCACAACTATGATCTCTAGAGCACAAGAATATCCCCGCATCTATGGTTTTTTTTTAACGTCGTTTGGGCCACAAAGTAGTCATAATCCAATCTTCTGCTAAAAAAAAAATTAGAGGTAAACATTTATCACTGAACTACTTGCAGTCTCTAGACAACAAGTTTTGTGAGTTTTTCTAAACACTTATGTTATTTATATAATAGATTTTCTATATATCACTAAACTTATAAAGATTTATATAGATGAAATTTGTAGATATTATTTTTTTTCTTAAAAATTTATAGTTCAATTTGTACAGTGATCTTAATTTAAATTAGCGATAAGAGTAATGAAATTGAGTAAAAAAACAATTAATAATGAAATTAGTCCTTTGTTTAACAATTTTCCCTTTTTAACGATTACATAAAAATTAATATATTATTTAATATCACGGCTATGAAAAAGGGCACTCATGAAATGTGTGTGCGAGTTCATTTTAAGTTATGGTTAAATTAAATGAAATTGACGTTAACAAAAAAAAAAGAAATGTGTCTGCGAGTCATCCGCAAAAAAGTGGGTCCCATGGAAATCGAAAGGTGGATTGTCCTCCTCCTATCCTATCTACTCTCCATGGATAACGATAAACACACTCCTTGGGCGCCAAACAGAGCAAGCAACTTCCACAATGCCGTTTGCTCCTTCCTTATCATCCTCTTCTTCACTCTCTCACCGTTTCCCCACCTTCACTAACGCCACTAGATTCAATGTATCTTCAAGGAGTAGAACCTCCACCATTGTTGCCGCATCCGTCATCGACCTAGCAAGCGTGGATAGTACAACAATCGCGGTCGTAGGAGGAAGCTCGGTAGCCGCTCTAGCAGCAGTGGTTTCCCTGACGGATCCCGAGAGGAGACGGAAATTGCAGGCGGAGGAAGTAGGTGGAGGTGACAAGGAGGTCGTAAGGGAGTACTTCAACAGTACGGGATTCGAGAGATGGCGGAAGATCTATGGCGAGACTGATGAAGTGAACCGCGTACAGAAGGATATTCGACTCGGCCACGCGAAAACAGTGGAGAACACGATGGTTATGCTAACGGAAGAAGGATCGTTAGCTGGCGTCACCGTCTGCGACGCCGGATGCGGTACCGGCTTGCTCTCGATTCCACTTGCTAAAGAAGGTGCAATCGTCTCTGCTAGCGATATCTCCGCTGCTATGGTTGCTGAAGCTGAGAAGAAGGTAAGCTCCCATTTCCCTCTAAATCAAACCAAATCACAATCGATTCTGCAATTTTGTATGAAGTTTCTATCCAAATTCCAACCTAGCATACGATTGTTGAATATGCACAGGCAATGGAGCAACTGCCATTAGAGAATTTACCAAAGTTTGAAGTCAATGATTTAGAGAGCTTAAGTGGAAAGTATGATACAGTAGTATGCTTAGATGTGTTGATTCATTACCCTCAGAACAAAGCAGACGGCATGATTGCACACCTCGCCTCTTTAGCAGATCAAAGACTAATTCTAAGCTTTGCACCAAAGACTTTTTACTATGATATCTTGAAGAGGATAGGAGAGCTTTTTCCAGGACCTTCAAAGGCTACTAGGGCTTATCTACACGCAGAGGCTGATATTGAAAGAGCATTGCGTAAGGTTGGTTGGAAAATAAGAAAGAGAGGGCTCACCACCACACAGTTCTACTTCTCCAGGCTCATTGAAGCTGTTCCGATCTAGACCACTCTTCAAATTAGGTCAATTTTTGGTAACTATTCTTTATCTCTGCACACTATTGTACCTGTTGCATTTGTTACCAATGACTAGAAGCTACACCAATTTAGTGTACTTCATCCAGATCTTCAAAAATAATCAAAGTACTTATAGTCTACTTAGTCTTGTGTTCCCAATCTTCCACGTTGTTAACTGTTTCTTATTTACTTTTTTTTTGATGCAGAATTACAATTGCTAACACTTGAGATTTATCTGATACATGTGAGGATGGTTAGCTTTCCTTTTTGGTCTCAGCTTCTGCACAGGTTTCCTTGTTCCTGCCCTCCTTTGTAATTTATCAGCCCTTTACTCTCTAAATCATTGCCTCTTGTGGGTGTGATGTGTGAGCATATGTATTCATTTCCTCTTCTTCTTCATCATTCTTCCATTTCCTCTGCATAACATATTTATCAATATGGCTATCCCTACTTCTCGTTGTATAAGAGTTGTTGGTGTTTTGTCTCGTCAACGAGAGAATCAATCAAAGAATAAGTCTTTGATTCAGATTTAGCCTTATATTTGTTAACTTAGTCTCAAAAGATTCAGAAGATACTAAGGCTCAAAGATCGATCTTATTTTTAACCAACATTAGCTGTGTGTTTCTCCTTTTTGTCCATCGAAACCTTTTTTTATCTTTGGTGATATGCTTATTATGCACATGGCGAGAGTAAAGCAGACTGACAAGGAAGACCAAGGAAAGGCTGAGCTATTAAAAGTTGACAGGTAAACAACTTCTAATTTAGTATGAACCCAAACAATGGATTCAACCATCAACTAATCTTAAATCAAAGTGTCGAGAAAATCTTTTGAATCTTATTAACCAAAGAAAGAAGACTTTGCACTATAGTTAGCTCAACGCCAGTAAACACATTTTGTGTTAGAACTCGTGTGTATCATCAAATTATTTGAATAACAACTTAATACATGTTATATGATTTGTACAAGCACGGTCCAAATCGGGTTTGGGCATTCGGGTATCCGTTTAGTTCCGGTTTGGTAGTTTCGGATATTCGGTTTTTCGGTTCTATGAGTATAGGATCCAATGGATATTTAGAATAATTCGGTTTGGTTCTTATTTGGTTTGGGTCGGTTCGGATAGTTGATCAAAGATCCAAAAAATATCCGTTCCGGTTCGAGTAGTATCCAAAGAACCGAAAAAGTAACCAAATAACCGACAAAAGTATAAAAAAAACTGAAAAATATCTTAAAAGTATGCGAAGAACCAAAAAATACTCGAAATTATTATTAATAAAATTATTAATATTTTCGAAAAAAAAAATTTCGAGTATCCAATGGCTATCAGTTACTACTCAGAACCGAACCAATATTAATGAATATCAATTTTATGATACAGTAGGTACTTATAATACTATGAACCAGAACCAAATTGGAACCAAAATTTTTGGTTCTTTCGGTTTGATTTTAATGCCCATACCTAGTCCAAATACGGTTAAACCTCTATAAATTAATAACGTTAGCACTAGAGAAAATTATTAATTTAGCAAAATATTAATTAATCGATAAATTAATAATTATTAATTTATAAATTAATTCATAAAACATTCGTTTTACGAAAAATAAGATATCTCAAAACTATATTGATCTCTTCAAAATTGTATTACATTATCATATAAATATTCAATTGATTATATAAAATATTAAATTTACATTTTTTTGTTAAAATTTCCTTATTTTTGACATTTTTTTCTTGTATGATAATTTGTATCAAATAACATGTTATTTGATAATAGGGAAAAATAATATGAAAATCTTATTTTGTTAGTTGTCTTATATACATGTACAATATATCTATATAGCATATGTATTAATTTATAATAGTATTGGGACCATAATTATATAAGAATTTCAAAATAAGTTATTATTTTATTAAATTTTGTTAATTTTACATTGTTCCAAGTCGGGACCGAAATAATTTATTAATTCATCGTGATTATTAATTTATCGAATATCAATTTATAGAGGTTCTACTGTACCTCTCAACTTTTGACACTTCCGCCTTTTTTTTAATGCCATAAAGAGTTTGCTCATCTTTTTCTTAAAAAAATCTTATATGCTTTTTTTTTCTCTTTGTTTTTTCCAACAATCACATTGTATATGCCCATTATTCTTGTAATAGTGACACTGAATATTGTTCTTGTCATTACTTTTTTTTTCCCCAAAATAGATATATTAGATAAACTTAAACGATACAGTTGGGCTTTTCATCCCTAATGAGTTCTGCCACACAATGTGGTTGAAATGGAGAGACAACTGAAGAGAAAGAGGAGAAAGATTTTGCATGGTGAGCAAGCCGATCGACCACTCTATTACTTATGTTGTAGGATTGATTGAAACTATTTTGGCCATCGTAATAATCTTTTCTATTGCCTCTTGGACCTCTAAATCTATCTAGTCCTCTACCAATTTCAAAACCACTATTATTTTCCTCACTGGAATATTCTTTTTGTATGAGGAAATTGTTTTTTTCATGTTTTTCAACCATTTTACCAATACGATCTTGAGGATCTATCAACAAACTTATCACAGTGTCAAAACTATATTAAATAATTATTTTTACAAAATCTAATATTTAATTTTTAACAATGTTTTTAGAGAATCTCAAATATTATTTACATATGAAACATAGTGAAGAAAAATTTATGTGAAAAAATACCTATTAAATATATTGTTTAGAAAAATGTTGGAGATACCATTGGATTTAGATTTGAACCTCACCTTACAAAACAATATATAAATATATATACATTAGGAACATAATTGGATTAGAAACCAATTAATGGAGACAAGGTTGGCCTTGAATGTAAAATATTAAACATTAAATAATTTCATTAGGTCATCTTCAATGGTTTTCGCCATTAATTTTAGTTTAATATCGAAGATTTTAAAAATTGTAGTAAAAAATAAAATATAGGGAAAAAAGGAGAGATAGAGAGAAAAAATGATCGGAACAAATTAGTCTAGCTGGTAAGTGTCTTCTCTCTGATTTTCTAGCACCAAAGAAAAAACTTTTTTTTCTCAAATTTTTGTCTAAAAAAACTTTTTTTTCTTAAAACTTTGGAGCCATACATGAGCAGAGAAACACTGGATTATCACTGGGTAAAGCATCACCGGACATATGTAGACACCCTCAATAAGCAGGTCTTGGAACTGATTTTGAAGGGAAGACCTTAGAATACGGTGGAGGGCTACCATCAGGAGAGCTTCTTGCTTTGATTGAACGAGATTTCACTTCTTTTGACAATTTCTATCATGAGTTCATTACTGCAGTTTTCAGTCAATTTGGGCCTGGTTAGGCCTGCCTTGTTTGTATGTCTCTCTCTCTTTATCACTTTGTTTGAACCTAAATCGATCCAAGAGCTTCATAATTAACATACACTTAATTTCCAAATTCAGGAGCTTTGCTTACCTATTTTTCTCTCTTTCTTTATCTCTCTTTGCAGATGCAAATGGGGGACTGAAAATTGTGAAAACACCCAATGGTGTTAATCCGCTTGTGCTCAACTCTTTCGGCACAAGCCAGCCCGATTAGCTGAAACATAAATTAAATGCAATTTTCCGTCGCTTGGAGGGTTTGAACCCCGGGTGCCAGAGAATCAGAGGGAAGCAACTTACCAATTGGGCTACCTTGCTCCGTCACTTAGGATCGTTAAAAACACGCTTTTTTTACATTTATATAAGTATTAAAAGAACAAAGAAAATCAAATGCATTTATAAAACTAATAATAATAAAAAATCGTAAAGGGCACAGGCTGGCATGTTAACATGTGGTTGGTATGTCAGTCTACAGACCAAACCGTTTAACCCACAAACATTTTTGTCCGACGTACCGCAAACCTATCAACTTCTTTTTTTTAAACAGTCTTATAGGTCTAGTTTAGCCCGACCTATAAACTGTAAAATATGATACTTTTTCAATAAATTAAATCCAAAAATCCACTTCTAAGATCCTTTAAATGAAGATGGTATCCATCGTTAAAAACAGGTTTGTCTTGTCATTTATATAAGGGGGTGTGGCGAGGTAGTGCCTCGAGTTTGTCATTTTAGCCAAAAAGTATCTCTAGTTTCAATATGGCAAAAAAGTATCTTTCAAAAATTTTTATTGCGAAATAGTTCTTCCGCTAAATTTTTTTAACGTTTTTGTTAACTATTAATTTAAATGAAACAGTGTGTTTTACTAAACTTAAATAAATATAATATTTTGAAAAAAAGCCCCACAATTCCTAATTTAGCCAAAATGTACCTCGAGTTTATAATTTTAACCAAAAAATTCTAGAGTTTTAGTTTGACCAAAAAGTCTCTACTCATTATTTTTTGGCGAAATCATCATTGGGTTCAACATAATATAAAACTGCAAGAAACATAAACATAATTTAAACATATAGAAAAACATAAACATCTCATAAAACATGTTCAAAAACATAGATATTCTGAAACAGGTTAAAAAACTCGAGGTACTTTTTTTTAATAATTTGAACATGTTTAAGATATATCTATATTTTTGTAACATGTTTTAGGATATGTTTAAAATATGTTTATGTTTTTTGCAATTTCATATTAGGTTGAACACAAAGATGAGTTCGTAAAAAAAATTAGTATAGACTTTTTGCTCAAGCTAAAACTCTAGGTACTTTTTGGCTAAAATTATAAACTAGAGGTATTTTTTGGTTAAAATTATAAAATTTGGGATCTTGTTTGCCAAAGTATTATATTTATTTAAGTTTAGTAAAACGCATCGGTTCATTTAAATTAACAGTTAACGGAGACGTTAAAATTTTTTGACCGAGGTACTATTTCGCAATAAAAATTCTTGATAGATACTTTTTTGTTATGCTGAAACTAGAGATACTTTTTTGTCATGCTGAAACTAGAGATACTTTTTTGTCATGCTGAAACTAGAGGTACTTTTTGGCTAAAATGACAAACTGTAGGCACTATCTCGTGGCACTCCCTTTATATAAGTATTAAAGAATAAAGAAAATCAAATGCATTTATAAAAGTAATAATAAAAAAGTCGTAAAGCGCACGGCCTGCCTTTTAACTTGCAGCCTATCCGTTAGCCTGCACACCAAACCGTTTCAACCCACATACATTTTTGTCCGGCCCACCATAAACCTATCAACTTTTTTTTTAAACAACCCGCATCTCTAGTTTCGTATGACATGGAGGTTATGGCCCTATTTTAAATAGACCAAATTTTTTAGTGTCTAAAATAATGAAGAAAAAAAAACGTAAGATCCCCCTTTTCGCTAAGATCATCTTCAATGCAGAGACGAGGAAATCTTAAAAACGTCATCAATATCAAAAAGCAGATTAAGTGTCTTAAACATTGAATAAATGTCTAAAAAAACATTTTTACTTATTTTTAAGATGTGACCGGAATCGATATCGATATCACATCGCACGAGCTTAACATAGATCCTACTTTCTGACCTATCAAGCAAAAAAGAAGAAAAATAGGTCCCGAGAAAGCAATTGCCGTCAACGATGAAATTGATCGACTTCTAAAAATCGGATCAATAAGAGAAATTAAATACCCAGAGTGGTTAGCTAACCCGGTTGTAGTTAAGAAAAAGAATGAAAAATAGGGAATATGTATTGATTTTACAGATTTTAACAAGGCATGCCCAAAGTATAGTTATCCACTACCCCATATTGATAAACTTGTAAGAGCCACAGCTGAGCATAAATTGATGTCATTCATGGATGCTTTTTCATGATATAATCAGATAATATAGACCCAAAGGACCAAGAAAACATTGCGTTCATAACTGATTGTGGCATCTATTGCTACAAAGAATGCTATTTGGTTTGAAAAACGCCAAGGCTACCTATCAAAGACTTGTCAGTAAAATGTTTTCTAACACTATTGGGGAAAACAATGAAAGTTTATATCGAGGACATGTTAGTTAAAACATTGAACCCCATAGAACATGCTACCCAACTACGAGAGTGTTTTCACATACTAAACACATGAAATGAAGTTAAATCCAGCAAAATGTTTTTCTAGAGTAATTTCAGGAGAATTTCTAGGTTACCTTGTAACCGAGAGAGGAATCGAAGCAAACCCGAGGCAGATAAACGCACTCGTAAGCACAACAACGAAAGATGTGCAACGACTCACAAGAAGAATAACACCCTTAAATCGCTTCATTTCCAAATCTTCGGACAAATGTCTATCGTTTTATAGATTACTCAAGGGGAATTAAAAGTTCGAATGGAATGATGATTGCCAAAACGCACTACATGAACTAAAAGCTTATTTATGTAAACCACCAATTCTCGCGAAACCAGTTCCTAGGCGAGCCCTTGTACCAATATGTCGCACTTTCCACATCCGGTATAAGCGGTGCTTTGGTACGCACAAAGAATAACAACCAAAAACATATTTACTATATTTGTGCAACGTTTCTACCAGCGGAAACACGATATTCGACAACCAAAAAATTAACACTCGCAGTCGTCACTTCCGCCAGGAAACTCAGACCGTATTTCCAATCACACTCAATTAAAGTAATGACAACACAACCAGTACGAACTATATTACACTGCGCGAGCAAGTCAGGATGTCTCGTTAAAGGGGCAATCGAACTTAGCAAATACAATATTGAATACCAAATTTGCGCAACAGTCAAATCTCAAGCGTTAACCGATTTTGTGGTCGAACTTAACTCAGTGACAGAGAGCGATGACATCGCGTAACCCAGGACACTATGTAGACGGAGCATCTTCTCAGGAAGGAGCTGGAGTAGGAATAAGACTAGTTTCCCGTATGGGAGAGATTTTTGAACAATCGTTTCGATTATGCTTCGATGCAACGAACAATGTAACGGAGTACGAAGCACTACTTGCGAGATGAAAGCTCGCCATAGCGCTAGGAGTAAGAGAATTACAAGCGTACAGTGATTCCCAACTTAATACAAGCCAATATAATGGAGACTATGAAGCAAAAGACGAAAAGATGATAGCTTGCTGCCAAATGATCAAAGCAACAAAGAATCATTTCGTAAAATTCGGTTTCAACAAAATTCCTCAGGGAGATAATATTGCATAAACGAAGTATCTCATGTCCGTATATATTGTGTATCAACGATGCTGAGATCGCAAAAGTATTGGTTGAAATGCATGAGGGAACCCGCGGGAACCACTCAAGTGGCAAGTCCATGGCAATACGAATAAAGTGACAAGGTGTTATTGGCCCTCGGTCTTAGGTGATTGGGTGGAATATACTAAAAAATGTCAAAATTGTCAAAGACATGCACCTACTATAAACCAACCACCAGATTCGTTCAGCTCTTCTTTAATACGTACCATTTTATGAGATGGTTTATGGATATAGTAGTACCATTAGAACCGTCTGGAAAGAGAATGCTCCGATTCTTGTTGATACTCACGGATAACTTTACAAAATGGATGGAGGCAGGTGCTTACCAACAGATAACCGGTACACAAGTAGCAGATATCTTATGAAAAAATATTATAAGCCAACATGGACTCCTACATAAGATATTAACCGACAAATGGACCAATCTAACGTCAAAACAAGTACGAGCATTTTGGGAAACATGGAAAATAAAACTCACAACGTCTACGCCCCGATACCCATAAGGCAACACGCAAGCCGAACATACGAACAAGACAATCCTTAATAATATCAAGAAGGGATTAGAGACCAAAAAGTCGTTGTGGGCCGATGAACTCCACAAAGTGCTTTGGGCACATCGTATCACACCAAGAAAGCAACAGGCGAGACTTCATTCTCATTGATGTAGGGGATCGAGGCAATGGTGCCAGGCGAGGTATCAATACGTGGCATACGACGTTTGTTAAACCCATCAGACGAAAACATGAATAACGAAATGCTTAGTGATGTAATAGACGAATGACAAGATCAAGCAATTGTAAGAATGCTGAATTATAAGAATACTATAGCACGTTGTTACAACGCTAACGTCAACCAAAGAAAGTTCGAACAAAACGATCTCGTATTACGGAAGGTCTTCGAAAACACTAGGCAACTGAATGCTAGAAAGTTAGGCACAAATTGGGAAGAACCATATGAAGTAGTCAAAGAAACGAGGTCTGGAGTGTTCCAATTAAAGAGCGCTTAAACTAACGAACTAGAATCGCAACCATGGAATGTCACGAACCTTAAAAAGTTTTACGTTTACAAAAGTATAAAAATATAAGAACTACGTTTAGGCTTCATCCCAAATTGGGTACGTAGGCAACTCATTATTGGGTACAACTATAAAAAAAAAAATAATGAACCAATCTCAATCATGTGGTATATTCTAAATGCCCATCTCACCACCGAATGCCCATCTCGCCATTAAATGCCCACTTCACCACCGAATGCTCATCTCGCCACTAAATGTCTATCTCACCATTGATTGTCTATCTCATCACTGAATGCCCATCTCACTACTGAATGCCCATCTCACAACTAAATTCCCCTCTCACCACCGAATACCAATCTCACCACGGATTGCCTATCTCATCACCAAATGCCCATCTCGCCACCGAATGCCCATCTCGTCACCTAATGTCTGTCTTATCACTGAATGCACAACTCGCCACCGAATGCCCATCTCACCACCAATTGTCCATCTCGCCACCGAATGTCCATCTCATTAGTGAATGTTCATCTCATCACCGAATGACCATCTCGCCATTGAATGACCATCTCGACGCCAAATATCATTACATCAAGAAAATATACGTATATATAGATCTATAACATTGAATACACGAATGTCAATAAAAACAAAAGTAAAAAAAAGTGGATTCCTCACCATTACGCCAAGTTCGTCACCCAAGGACAATCTCGTCACTACGAAGACAATCTCGTCACTACGAAGACAATCTCGTCACCATGGCGACAAGTTTACCATTACATTAAAGAGATCGAAAGTTTTATACGAAAATAACTTAAACAACAATAGATAAGTACGAGTACGAGAAAAATTCAATTACGCCCTAAGACAACTCAATCATTAGCGATAGCATGGCCAACGTCAGAGATCATCATCTAGCTGCCATCGACTCGCAAAAACTACTCGGCCTCACCACGAGAAATCGAAGCAGCAACTTCCAGAATACGCTCCAGAGAGAATAACGGTAAAAGAATTCTCGAGGCTATGATATCGAGCATATCCTTGTAAAGCTCATCATGCTCAGGAATTTGTTTTTCAAACCTTTCTATCTATTTTTCGTACTCAAAGGTACATGCACGGATATCTTGAACATCATCAAAGTTCGCCTCACCTTCTCGGCACATCATCTCATGTCTAGAGACCACCTTTTTCCTCTCCCAACTATGCTAACGTCTCTCAAGATCTTTAAAAATTCAGCATTCGCAAATAGACATATATCACGTATGGCATGCGAGCAACTTCGTCATTGGGGACATCAATACTTTTGGACATCTCGAGCAAACTTCAAAGCCTGCAAAGCTTCATCAAGGCGGATGGTGAGTTCACCCTCTTTTAACTCCGAAACCTATCGAAGCTCATCCGCTAATTTCATCTTAACAAGAAGGTTATCATGTTGAGCCCGAACAGCAGCGAGCTCCTCTCTTTGTGGTCTCATGATTGGTGAATACAATATCATTCAAAGACACTAAAAACTGTATTAAGAAAAACTAGTTAAGTCAATAAAATATAAATCAAAACACATATATATAAACATATAAAAATAAAATAACAAGAAATAAAATAAAGAAGTAACTCACACGAGCAAGGGAGTTCATCGATTTTTTATATTGTTCACCATTAGTAAGTTCATTAACCAGAGGAATAACAACTCCAAACCGACAAACCATGTAAAACACATCCACCGGAGTGCTAGCTTTATACACGACTCTAACAGACGAATTGGGACAATTGGTTGTAGTCTTAGTACGCTTAGAAAGATCGTTCCTGTCACGATTATCAACCGAAAAGTTAGGCGCATCCACTAAAGGGTGTTTCGATGATGCTATCCCTACGCCCGAACCAATAATCATAGGAGTAGTCACAACCTCGTCTGAAGTTGTTCGATGACCTTCTAGTTCGACATCAATTACGTAATTAATACCGAACTAGAAGGTCATTGAACGACTCCAGAAGAGGTTATGAGTACTCCTATGATTATTGGTTCGGGCGTAAAGATAAAATCACTGAAACACCCTCTAGCGGATGCGCCTAACTTTTCAGTTGATAACTGTGGCGAGAACGATCTTTTTAAGCGTACTAAGACTACAACCAATTGTCTCAATTTGTGTGCTAGAGTCGTGTATGAAGCTAGCACTCTGGTGGATGTGTATTGCATGGTTTGTCGGTCTGGAGTTGTTATAATGTCTGTGAATGATATGGTATTCACCAATCATAAGACCGCAAAGACAACAAAAATGGATAAGAAAAAGGAAAAACCGTGAATAGAGGAGCTCGCTACTGTTTAGGCTAGACGTGATAACCCTCTTGTTAAGATGAAATTAGCAGATGAGCTTCGATATGTTTCGAAGTTAAAAGAGGGTGAACTCACCACCCGCATTGATGAAGCTTTGCAGGCTTTGAATGCTGTGGAGCTTGCTCGAGACGAGATGTCCAAAAGTATTGATGTCGCCAAAGACGAAGGTGCTCGCATCGCCATACGTGATATAGGTCTATTTGCGAATGCTGAATTTTTAAAGATCTTGAGAGACCTTGAAGATAGATGGGAGAGGAAAAAGGTGGCCTATAGGCATGAGATGATGTGCCGAGAAGGCGAGGCTGACCTTGATGTTGTTCAAGATATCCGTTGATCGGTGCGATTTTGTGACGATTTCATAGCTCAATTAACCTATATTTTCATGAGTCTTGCAGTGATTTTGCAGATGTTTAGGTAGGAATTACACAAAGCAAGAGAAGAACGATTAAGAGGAAAAAGAGCTCCCAAAACAAGGAAAAATAGGCAAGAATACGAGCAGCATTGGAAGCCACACTTAGCACGAATTAATCGGAGCAAAATAGCACAAGAAGAGGAATTTATCAAGTGTCGCTACCGTTACAAAAGGCGTCGCTATCGATGGCCGCAGCAGGAAGATGTGCAAAGTGTGTCACTACCGTTACAAATTATGTCGCTATCGATGCGGGTTGGTTATCGCGAAGAAATCACGATTTTTGGTCGTGTCGCTACCGTTACATAAAACGTCGNCGCTATCGATGAGAAGCCCAACCACACACCAAGCCCGATTGTTCTTGACCTAAAGCCCTAGCCGTCTATATATAGATGGTT
>KE150658.1:67493-82238 GCA_000411095.1 Aethionema arabicum
GCGCTAGACTGACCGTCACCGCCTAAATACCGCATAGCGCTTTTTTAAACATTGGTTGTACCCAATAATGAGTTGCTTACGTAGTTCTCATATGGTTCCAAATAAAAACATATGGTTCTTCCCAATTTGTTCCTAACTTTCCAGCATTCAGTTTCCTAATGTTTTCTAAGAGATCGTTTCTTCGCCAAGAAACGATCTCAGAATTAGCAGCCATGATAATTATGGAATACTAACAAAATCAATGTCACCAATAAACGAAATTATCAATATGGCCGAATAAAAAAAGTTACAATGTCTCCAAATAAAAACAAGTAAAAAGCACTACACATGGTCTATAAAAACTCAAACAGAAGAAAACAGAAAAAAAGTAAAAAATCGAAAGCCAATTCATCATCACGACGACTCAAAGTTGAACCAACCGGGAAAAAAGAAGCATTACAAAAAAAAACAAATCAAAAATCGAAAACCAAATATAATCACAAGTTCCATAACAATTAAGTTTAAAAAGAAGAAGCATTACTTATAGATTCCAAACAAAAAAGAAGTCAAAAAAAAAAGCAAAAAAATTAAGAAAAGGAATTGGAACTAACGAAAGAGAAGAAGAAGAAAATCACAAAACACAGAAAAGAGAGAGCAAATGAACTTACCTCTCACGACGAAGCAACTGGTCACGAACACAAAAAAAAAGGGGGACGGCGCCGATTCTTATTGAACACGAAAAGTGGAGATTTGATGCCTCAAAACTCATACTGATGCTTCAACGATTACCAAGGGAGGAGCAACACGACGGCTGTAAAACTATTATTAGAAAACTTTATGTTACCTTAGGGTAAACAAGAAAAATTAATGGGCTTGAACCCACAACAAGCAAATTGGGCTCATAATTCAGCACAAATTGTAAATCTAAAAAGCCTACAAAAGGCACATAAAACCTTCCAATTTTGAAAGGTTTATTCAAGAATTTTTTAAGCCTTTAAGGTCTATTCAAGAATTTTTGAAGGTCTATCTAAAATCCTAAACCAATGAGCTCGGCCAACAAAGGACAAGGAATCTTCCGTTGAATATTTACGCGAAAACACGAGTTCTTTTTATATGATAATAAACCGGTGTTACCTACTCGCTTGGTAAGGACAAATTTAAAATTTAAATTGTACTACAGAGAGAGAGAGATATTAGTAGTACAGATACGAATACGATAATACGTACTGCCAAACAATCCCCAAAGTCACCATTTTACTTTTAAAACCAGTAGTCATCTTCGGCGTGTGGTCGCCACAGAGCTTCTCTCTCGCTTATCTCCCACCTAAACACACAGAGCTTCTCCTCTCTATCCACCACAGGTACAGTGATTTTACAGTGTCTAGAATATTGTACAGTATATATATATGTTTATCGATTAATCTGCTTACTATTTTTTCTTCAGTACCAAAAGAATGGCTGCTTCAAGTGCTATCACTGCAAACTACGTCCTCAAGCCACCTCCATATCCCCTGGTATGATCTACTTAAGGAACTTTCGTCTTTGTGTTTTGGCTCGATCGCGAATTTGCTTCCTTAGTTTTCGCAACTTGTTTTTCGTTGTTTGGATTACTTTTTCTCCGTCTTTGATTTCCCGAAAAATTTGCTGTTTGAATTAACTGTGGAGAATAGCTCAAGTTCCCAGGATATTTTGGTGATCTGTAACCGTCAATGTAATATGCGAAATACGACCTAAATTGTTTAGATGCTTTGATTTCAGATGTTGAAATTAAGATTTTCTATCTTTTTAAAGTAAATCCGTCTGAATTTGAATTAAACAGTTTTGAGCTAAATTTGATACTCTAGGAACTGATTCTAAGCAAAAACTGAAACAGTTTCGAATTGAATCGGATAGTATTTGATTTCTATTTCTTAAAACTGAAAGCTAGATCTCTGGTTCACATAAAATTTGTCCAATGCAAGTTAAAATTGAAATGTTATTTGGTATGATAATGTTAAAGGATGCTTTGGAGCCACATATGAGCAAACAAACACTGGAGTTTCACTGGGGAAAGCATCACAGGGCTTATGTAGACAACCTCAAGAAGCAGGTTCTTGGAACTGATTTTGAAGGAAAAACCTTAGAACACATTATCCAAAAGACTTACAACAATGGAGATCTCCTTCCTGCTTTCAACAATGCTGCTCAGGTAAATTAAACCCCATCTGATTTGGAATGTGAAGCCAGCTTTTGACTTAGCTGATCTAATACTCTCTTGATATATATAGGCTTGGAACCACGAGTTCTTTTGGGAATCAATGAAGCCAAACGGTGGAGGAAAGCCATCAGGAGAGCTTCTTGCTTTGCTTGAAAGAGATTTCACTTCTTTTGAAAAGTTTTATGATGAGTTCAATACTGCAGCTGCCACTCAATTTGGAGCTGGCTGGGCTTGGCTTGCTTGTATGTTTATTTCTCTCTCTTTCTCACTTGTTTGAATCTATAGATTCAGGAGCTTCAATTACTTACTTTTCTCTTTTTCTCTCTTTATTTATCTCTATTTGCAGATGCAAATGAAGGATTGAAAATAGTGAAAACACCAAATGCTGTTAATCCCCTTGTGCTCAACTCTTTCGTAAGTTTTTCATGATATAGCTTGAATGCAGAGCTTATTTGATTAGAGAACTGTAACACAATAAGTACAAATGTTAACATTTCATCTTGGTGACGGTTTATTGCAGCCATTGCTCACCATTGATGTCTGGGAGGTAAATTAACACTTGTGTGAATGATTTTATAAGTTTTTTTTTTCCTAAAAGGTTTACTGATCGCTTGTTTTTTTCTTGTTCTTTGCTACATCAAACAGCATGCTTACTACCTTGACTTCCAGGTACAATTTGTTCATAATACCAACAAGGGATTATTGTATTTTAGATCTTGAATTTTTCTGTTTGGTGGAAAAAAATTAACTATCACAATATTTTTTAAAACGATGATAACCGGATTTTTTAAAACACTAAACCTTAATAGTTTTTGAAATTTAAAACTCAAATTAAACTTAAAATTATAATATAATGAATCCAATTGGTTTTAAAAAATCCGATTTGGTTTAGAAACTCGCTAATTAGAATTCAGGGTTTAGAAAACCATTTTAATAGGTAAAATGTTTTTTTTAACAAACTAAAATAGTTCAAGATTCAAAATTCCATAATCCCTATCAACAATGGTATCTTTCGGTTTGTTTATTTTGGTGATTATTGTAACTTTTGGTAATGATATGAACAGAACCGAAGACCAGATTACATAAAGACATTCATGACGCATCTTGTGTCGTGGGAGGCTGTTAGTGCCAGACTTGAGGCTGCAAAGGCTGCATCTACTACTGCTTAAACTGAGAGTTCCCGACCACAAGTTTGAGTTGAGTAAATTCTGTGTTACTAAAGTCGTCTTAATAAACCATTGGTCGTGGTAATAAGGACACTCTGCTCTCTTTGATGGGAGCTTAGGTGTCACAGAGTCCTTTGTTCTTGTTGACTGATTGTGTTATTATTGTATCATGTATTGTTTTTTTCGTGTTATGTGTTTCTTTTACTTTTTTTCACTTCATCGATTCAAAGCACGGTTCAAGGTCACTTAGATTGGTCGCATAAGTCTTCGGCTTAGGTCTTAAACACTATATGAAATTATCCACTTTGCGGTCACTGTTCTTCACGCTAGCCATCAAGAAATAGCTACTGCAGGGGGTCATTGCTAAAACATATTGTACTAATTTTATGTGATAGAATAGAAGAGAGAATTGGTAAATATAAAATTATTATATTAGATATAGTTAAATTATATAGAGAAATTACCAAAATATTTAATTGATTTTCTATATATTTCATAAATATATAAAAGTTTGATTGATAGAGGATAATGTTTAACATAATAGTATTTTAGGAACCAATCAAGTCTAGTTTTTTTTTTCCTCTCAATCAAGTCTAGTTAACAAGTATAAAGTAACATATTGGTCACCTCTAAATGTCAACTCTTTAGATCGTAAAAAATAGTTATTATGAAGCATTTCATTAGGGGTTCAAGTGAAAATCTATATTTTAAAACCCCTGATTTAACAAAAAATTTATAATATTAAATGGGTCTATAATTTTTTTTTTCTTTGGATTCTAAGACCACCTCCAACGGTTAAGGAGTTAGAGTTGCTTAAAAACTTAACTTTTTAATATATTTTTCTTTTTCGGATTTGAAAAAAAAAACAAGATGACCATTCACGGGCCGCCACGTAGTCAGTGGAGTCCGTGAACAGTGTAAGGACCAATCCTTAGATAAAGGTTTTAAATATTTTTTTGGGCACAAAAACCAATAAATATAGACCTAAGCACCCCTTAAGCATCTCAATTGGAGATGCCCTAAAGTTTTTAAGAGTTTTTAAGACCATATATGTCTATTTCAGCCGTCAAAACAAAATTGCTTGCGTTTTAATCTGCCACATTTCTTGTTTTTTTTTACTTATATTCGATTGAGAATAAGTCGAAATCCTTGCGAACGAACTCAACTGTTTGGGCTACGATGTGTAAAGTTAAAGATATTTATCTATGAGAGCATTTCCAACCCACACCTTGCAACTTTATTTTTGAGGTTTTGTTGTTTCCAATGCAAATTTCAAAACCTTATTTTTAAGATTTCAACAAGAGAAACCTCAAAAAAAAATTTATTGCATTTCACCCCTTATAATTTTCATATCACAAATAATTTTGTTAATTTTTTCTTTTTATTATTTTAGTCCATTTATTTAATTTTTTATTGAATTTTTTAAATATATAAATATCTAATTCTAATATTTACTTAATAATAAATTTTTATTAAGCAAATTACTTAAAAATGAAAGTTTATTGTATTTGTATTATTTTAAAATGTATGTTTATAATTATTTATGAAAGTTGTATGATATTATTCAATTATTTTTTAAAATAAGGATTATACTATACATTATAGATATTTGTTTGAATAAATTTAAGATTTTAGCATCGGAACAAAACATCTCTAAACCTCAAATTTAAGGTTTTACAAACTTCAAATTTGAATATGGGTTGGAGTGCCCGACACTAGCACTTTACAATCCCTTTAAACAATTATCTTTTTGGAGCCCAAATCCTTAATTGAAACATCAAACACATACACAAAAACTTATGTTGTAATTATGCAAAATGTCTTAATTCAAGCCTTTTTTTCAAATTTACTCTTTGTGTGAGGGTATACTAATTATACCTTTGGGTCTATTGTTATGGATTTTTGCAAAAAATGTTTAAATGAGGGTATTTTTAAAAATCAATTATGCAAAATGCCCTAATTCAATACGCTTTTGCAAATTTGTCATAAAGTGTGAGGGTATACCACTTATATCGTTGGGTATAATGTTAAAGTATTTTTGCAAAAAATACTTGAATTATGTCATTTTTGCAAAAAATGTTTGAATTGGGGCATTTTTGCAAATCCTTTTTTTTCCTCACAAACTTATGTTTTATTTATTTATTTATTTTTTTTCATTTTGCGTTACTTCGTTAGAAAGTTTGATTTGATCGAAACATACAGATTTGAAGAGTTAATATTGAATTAAGCTTAAACTCGGATTCAAATATGTTATTAGAATAAATTCAAAGTCATGAGTATGTTATCCTCAAAATTTTGTTTTATCACATTTTGATGTTATCGTATAAATTCAAATTTACATATAACAAAGTAGTATCAGATTTTTTTTTAAAAATATTTTTTCCCAATGCTCTCTAAGTATCGCTATTTTAATAACACTTACAAAATTATATATCTTAGTTTCTTGACTAATGCTTATCACTATCAAAAAAATATTAGTATTAAAATATCATTATGATATTAATAAATACTCGTATAAGAAAATAAAAAATAGTACTCCATTAACATGGAAATAAATTATAAATGGTCATTAGACTTACAGTTAATGAAATATCCTACACTAAATAAAATAAAAATCATGTCCCATAAATTTGTTTCTCAAGTAAGCTAGAGCAAGAATGGCTTCCCGTAGACGGCAAATGCGTCATTAGAGCACAACTGTGGTTCCTGCAGTATGCATTTCAACATATAAATACAAATATATTTTATCATCAAGACAAGGGTCTAGCGCCTAGAAAAACTAGTCGAAACGTATGCAGGCTCTAGGTGTTACAAAATAATTTAACTTTATATTTTTATGATTATATATACATATTTTTTAAAAAATTTAGAACTAGTTAGACAAAACGAAAACACTTTAAAAGGTTTAAACATTATACGACCGATTAATTCAATTAAATCATTTTTTACCAATTAGAATCACATAATCAACTAATCACTACAAACGAATCGCGTATTTATCTCTGCTAACAAAAACAAAACAGTGTCTAGATGCCACCTAAGCGGATACTTGATTAACCGGGGTCTAGACAAGGTTATTTTTTACACCAAACCAGGATTTTTAGAACATTGAGTCAAATTACTTTGCATATATAATATTACTATATATCTAGAAATGATTTGATATAAATTGATATACCTGAATCTTTTTGGGGGGTTGGTTTTCATCATCAGGATCTTCAGAAGCAGCTCCTAAGATGATTAAACCAAGAAGAGTGGCGAGAAAATCATCAACATCCTCGTCCACAAGATCTCTACCTCTCTGTTTATCAAAGATCTCATGAACTGTAGATCTCATCGCATTAAGTAAGCTTCCATAAGTAGTTCCATGGCCACGTTCTATGGCTTGGATGAATGCATAAGTCATTGCTCCTGTCCATGCACCCCCTGACAGTTCCTGCACTTTGCAATCACACCTTTCTTAGAGATCAATGTTGCTTCATTTGCACGTTCAATGTTCTACGGTTTTGATGTAGAAAATTTTAAGCATTTGACTCTAGAGAAATTTATGGTTTAGGGTTTAGGGTTTAGGGTCTAGGGTTTACGGTTTAGAGTTTAGGGTCTAGGGTTTAGGGTCAAGTAACTATCAATATCATAACATTTCCAATTAATGGATTTGAGAGTATATCGGATGGGAACTTTAAAATTTTGTTTAGTGTAGTTTTCAACTGATTTTCTAAACATAGTTTTTTTTTACATTTTAATCATTGTAGCTACATCTCACCAATAATATTTCTAATGTATTATTTTAGTCGGGTTAATTATGTTTTTTTTATAAATAATATTTTTCAAATTATTCTTTCTATCACATAGAAAAAAAGGAAATTAAATTAACAAAGCTTACCTAACAAATAATGAGGAATTATCTAAAGTGCCATAATTCAAACATTTTTTGCAAATTTACCTTTTGTGTAGGGTTTATCAATTATACTCTTGGGTCCATTGTCATGATATTTTTACAAAAAATGCTTGAATGGAGAATTTTTAAAAATCAATTATGCAAGAGATCCTAATTCAATACGTTTTTACAAATTTGTCATAAAGTGTTATGGTATACCACTTATAATGTTGGGTATAATGTTAGGGCATTTTTTACAAAAAAAAGCTTTGAATGAAGGCATTTTTGCAAATCCCCAACAAATAATTGAAACATATGTTACATTACAATAATACAAATCTTTTAATAATATGTTTTCTAATTATTTATGAAACTTTTATGATATCAAATCATTATTTTTAATAATGACACTTATAATGCAAATATGTATCTTTTTTGAAATGAGTTCAAAGTTTTATCATTTGAAAAAAAACACACTTTCAAATCTCCAATTTAAATTAGAAATTGCTCATAAAAGACAATTATATTAACCATATGTTTAGCAAAACTTTTAGTAGATAAATTGATTAGAAAACAATATTCTTATAGCCAAAAGGGACCAAAATTGAATTTTTGGATAAAATCCATTAATAACAAAACAAAAAAAAGTGTTAACCGTACCGGAGTATCAGCTGAGGTTTGGTCATCATCGCAGCCTGTAAAGGAGAAGACTTCACCGCCACTTGTGCCTTTCCATGTCCCTGACGCTGGCCGATGATCTTCCCATTCATATTTTCCAAACCTATTTCATCAATCAAATCAAATCAAATCAACTAAGACCTTTTCATTAGTTAAAATTAAGAGAATCGTCGATCTAAAAACTAAATTTTATTGTGCAATTTGATGATGTGAAAAAGAAAAAATGATAGTCAAGATCAGGCCAATAGCAAAAAAAACTCTATTTTTTCGTTTTAGTTCTTTTGAGCCACAAGATTGGGTTAATAATCAAATAGTTGCACAACCGCAACAAAATTGTTTGAATCTGGATGACATGATTAAGAAACGATGAGTTTTACCACTAATCACCACGTGATCAGCTGTTAACTCTAATTTAAGTTCAGCCTATCTAAACAACAATGGCATTTTTCTTTATTTTATTTTTCGCGTCATCAAAATGCATAACAACATTTATTTTTTTGGATCTATAGATCTATTTAACTCAACTAATAGAAAGTCTTATTTGTCATATTTTTTCTATATGAATTTCTTTTTTGGTTAAAAACTTAAATTAGCGTTTTATTTATTATTATCCCGTTAAAAAAATTAATTTTAGCCGTACATATGTTATAATATGCAGGGTCACTTCTTTTATCAAACAAAAATTTTCTCACGCTCGGATTTGGTATACTAATTTACTTGGTTTTGCTTCAGAGTCGGGCGTGGTGGTCTGAAAATGTAACAAGAAGTGTGTATATATATAACATATAATAGCTTACCGGTCCATTCTGCAGAGATAAGGTAAGTCTAAGACAGTACCACTATGACAAGCATCGACAATGGCATGGAGTTTAACTCCAAAGGGCAGAGGCCGTACGATTGTAGCATTGATCTCGTCGTCAAGTATGACACCTGAAGTGATGTGGTCAACGGGCAGAAGTGTCTCGTCAAAGCCATCGATTTCGTCACCGGTTAAGTTCTTTTGGTTGTTGCCGTGACCGGAGAAATGGAAGACGAGAGAATCTCCCTCTTTGCAGCCGTAGACAAGCCACTGCATTGCTGTTGTTATGTTCTTCTTCGTTGGCCATTTCAATGGATCTGTTTCTTCTTCTACAAATTAAACAGTTTTTGAGATTAAATTCGATATAATTTTGTGTTTACTATCAATTTTATAACCATATTGTAAACATAGATGTATATTTTACAATTCGAGCTCAAATCATCTTGAAAAAACATCAGAGAAAATGACTAACAAAATTTAAGTATAAAAATAATTAAAATATTTATTAACATAAGTCAAAATAGTAAATTTAATAAATTAAAAATACGACAATGTCATATATTAAGAAAATACAATGACATAATCAACGCGCTTCAAAATACTTTAATCGATCATTTGTGAGAGAAATATAGTAATAGTGATATTTAATAAATAATTAACTAACATTTGAAAAGTAATTTTATCATATAATATGTGTTTAATTTAATTAAAATTTTATTTTTAGTTAAATTTATTTACAGAAGAAACTGAATCGGTATAATTTAAAAAATTAAAGAATATTTTAAGAAAATAAATATAAATTAAATGTTAAAGAAAATGAAAACAACCATTGGGGTAAATTCATCCCATTTTTATGTTGAAGAAAAAAAACGAAGGAAACCATTGAATATGATGTTAGACGTAAGAAAGAAATTGTAATAAGAAGCTAAAAAAGATTAGTTAAATACCGGTAAGCACAAGAATGGAAGAATCAGGGAAATGAAAACGATTCATCAACATGAATTTCATGCAAATTGCATCGTTTATACATCCTTTCAATTCATTCATAGTGTTCTTGTACGAAACCCCCACGATAACTGCCCGCTTCTGCCCGTGGACCGCAGGCGGCGAAGGAGACGGGTAAAGAGAAGGAGAATGAGAGAGACTCGGCGGTGGATAAAGAGAAGAAGAATGAGAAAGAGAATGATTAAGACTTGGGGGTGGATAAAGAGAAGAAGACAAAGAATGAGAATGACTAATACTTGGCGGCGGATAAAGAGACGAAGAAGAAGAATGACTAAGACTTGGCGGCGGATAAAGAGAAGAAGAAGAAGAAGAAGAAGAATGAGTAAGATTTGGCGGCGGATAGAGAGGAGGAGAAACAGTTGATGGTGGCGGATAAAGAGAAGGAGACGGTGGTGGAAACGGACTTGCCGGCGTGTGAGATTGAGAAATGAGAGTAAAGGCGTGGCAGAGGGAGCAGCGGATTCGGGTGGCTCCGGGAGGGAGGTGAAGCGGAGTACGGCAGCTCGAGCAGTCAACGAGCAACAACATTGTGTGTCTTAATTTTTCTCTTTGAAGTTTTTGACTTTTTGTGTTAGTTGTTGCAAACTATGTATTGTATGAATATGCAGGCTTAAGAGCTAGAGACGACTTTGCCTTATATTTTATTCTTAAAGACTTTCTTTAGTCTTAATAATTATGCAACTAATCCACTTGAATTAGATATATTAACGTTTTAAAGAATTTCCATTTCTTTGTTTTTAAATATAGGGAGAATTAGTTAAATGCACTTTGGAAGAAGTGTTTTAGGTATATACACATTTGTAGTTTATTTTTTTGTTTTATACACTCGCTTATAACATCTTATAACAACTTATATTAGTAAATAAAAAATATAATATCTCATAAATTTTGTTATAAGAAGTTATATGATACCTTATAACATCGTATAACACCATTGGGTGTATAAAACAAAAATAGAGTGTGTGAAAATATAATTCACACAAATTCTCTTAAATATATAGGGATAATGACAAATAAAAACCTTACATAAAATTATGTTCAAAACAATCTCTAATATTTTTCTCCACAAATCAGATCCTCTTAGTTGAAATAAGCGGGAACCGTCTATCTAAAATTTAAGTGAAACTATATGCTTTGGTGAGAAAAAAAAATGAAAAAATGTTTAGTGACGTCCAAACTACTAAGTGTTATTTGTTATTATCATATATATAAAATCTTCTAGTAAGATATTTTTCCCCAAAATATATGTTATTTTGCATGTTCAATGAAATTTATATATTTTAATCATACTTTATTTTTTATTTAATCATTATAAATAATAATCTAGAAGTAATTCAGTCATTTTAATTGTTTAATTATAGTAATTAAGTATGCATTCAAATAAAAAATTTTAAGTGAATTCTTGGTACTGAATCAGTGAACTTTTTAAATATTTATAACTTATTACAATAATGTTTTTGTTTTATAATATTAGAAAAAGATAAACCAATGTTTTAAAAACAAAGTGTAAAATTGTTTTAATTTTCTCATATATTAATGGATATAAATTGTAGTTGACGTTGACTTTTGGTGTGTTTGATTGACTTTTTATCCACCATGTGAAGCTGTTCTTACATGAAAACGAGATTGTCACGTCTCATGCTAGAAAACATGTCTCATTAGACTGATTCAGCTAATTGTTTTTTTTTCTTTTAATTATTTTATTTGGGAGAGTAGGGAATATAATAGGGAAATATTATTATAAATGTTGAAATTAAATTTTAATAATTAAATTTGTAAATTATTTTATTAGGACATAATTTTTTTTATTGAGTATAGAATACAATTTAATTGTTCAATAATATGTATTTCCGTCAAATTAATTCGCTGGTTGCCGCCTAAAAATGTTGTTAATAATTCGATTTGGTTTTATCTCTCTATTATTGTCCTTTCGTGGTTCAAATTAAGGTTGTGAATGGTTAGTGGAACAATTTTAAGAATTGTATTTATTTTATTTTCTTCTAAGAAAATATATTATATTATATTTTTTTATTACATGTAACGGCAAAAAAAAGGTTTTTGGATATGTGTTTTAGTATTTTTACAATAAATCTGGTTAAACAAATTATATAGAATATTTTTGGTATTTTATATCGTCTGTCGAAACATAATATTGTCAAAATTATATAGAATGTTTTGGTATTTTATATGTCGAAACGTAATATTGTCACTAATCGATCTTATATTACTAGTAATTAGTAATGTTATACGTTTTGAGTCTTAACAAAATTGGTAAAAATAGTATACGGTATTAAATTGTTAAAAATAATTTCTTATTGTTTAGGAAAATCTAGGTTCTGTATCAATTTTTTATTTTATTGAAAATGCACTTTAACTACGATGACACCGTTACAGTTCACTAGCAGATGAAATAAAATGTCAAACAATTTCTACAAAATTTGTTTTGTCAAATTTATTCTGAATGGTATAAAATGTCAATACGTATTTTTAAATATTTATTGTCATTTTCTATTTTTCTATATATTTGATCTACATTGTATGTATTTTTAATTATTCAATTAAAAAATATTCGTGATAATTGAACAAAACTTTTTTTTAGTTAAACCAAACCATTTGATTTTATAGCACATTTCATCAAGTGTTAATTTTAAAATTCACAAGTGAATCTACAAGTTCAATAAATAACACATGAAAGTAACATTAATATTTGAGATTTCAGAAATACAGTGTTTTAAACCCTAAACTATTTTTGCTTGGTGAAAAACAAATATTGAACTATCAAAATACAATTTTAAATTCTGAACTTTGATAGCCATCTTTGGTAAACCCTAAACACCAATAACTTAGTGTTTTATACAAAAATTTTAAATTTAAACATGAAATTACAGTCTAATTAATTAAAAATTAGTTTGCATATGAGTTTATGTTTAATTTTATGGTTAGAGTTTATTTTTGTGTTTATGATTTGATCTTAGTTTAAAAATCATGTTATCTAATTTATGGTATACAAAAATCCAGTTATTAAAATGCAAGATCAAGAAAACAATTTTAACAATTTTTTTTTTGTTAAATGTTTTAAATCATAATTCCACTCTAAAATAGAGCAAAAATGAAATTTAATAATTTTAAACTAATACATATATATATATATATATAGGGATTAATGCAAAAAAACATTTGAACTTTGACCATTTGGTAAAAAAAATCTTCAGCTTTTAGAATATGTGTTTTAAACCCTCAATTTTACTAACGATGTGATTTAGATCCTTGATTTTACTAATGACTTTTTTATATCGTTCGTTGATTTTTTTTCTAACACTATTAAATATGTTTTTTAAGGACAATATATAAAACACCGAGTTTAGTAAAATTAGAAAAAATATGGAAAACACGGAAAAAACAAAAAATAACATGAAAAAAGTTATCACTAATGTAACTAAACTCAACATTTCTGTGTTTTTAAATGTTTTTTGGTTTTTGTTTTCTAATTTTACTAAACTCAACATTTTATTTAAAATGTCTGTAACTGATAAATTTAACAGTATTAAAAAAAATTAACAGATAAATTTAACAGTATTTTACAAAATGGTCAAATTTCAAGTGTTTTTTGCATTAGTCCCATATATATACTTGCTATATTTTTTAGAGTAGAAAATAAAGTAACTAGTTAGAGTGAAACACAATTTAAAATAACTATAAATATTCTAAATAGAGTTAATTTCATTTTTCACGGAAATTTAATCTCATATTGAATTTTTTTTATTTACATAATTGTCTTTTGAATATGAAATTGCTCCAATTGGTTTGATGTGCACACAACAATAACATATTTTATATGTAAACATTATTATATTGTTCTTTTTTTTGTCTTTTGGATCACAAGTCGGTCGTATTACATAGTTCAGTGGATTCGAGATGCATAATTTCTTTTTCTTTGGGTACCCTCGCATTGTCTTGTTTAGCGAACTGCTGCATGGTGTTTAGGAAGCGAGTAATAATTCTGCTGAAAATTTAAAATACACTATTAATAATATAAAATATTCAAGAAGTACATATAATGTAAAATATCATAAATCACTTACCATAAAGCTCGACCACCGCTGACCAATGACACTATTTAAATTATAAGTTTTAATGAGGTTAAGCAAATCCCTAAATCCGAAAGTCATTGAAATGCATGGTCAAGTGGTTTGACCCACACCTCAATAGATTATCATATGCTTGAGGTTTAATGGTCTTTAAATTTTCTAGATCACCCTCATATTTTTTATGTTATATGCACTAGCAACCTTTCAGAAATCCACATGTCGATGCATATTATCTCTATACTTTTTATTTGCCCATATATAGACCGATGTCACACATCCTATGTTCAACATAGGCAAACTTGTTCAATCACCTATATAAGATCTTTCTACTTATCAGACACTAAAACCATCTTGTTTACCAGCTCAAAACAGAAGTCTTCTTGTAGTAATGTCAAAAGCCATTCCCAATTTACCTTATTCTGAACAGGGACAACAATACATGCTGTGAGGTATAGCTAGTTGTTGGCATCTCGACCAACGACAATGAGAAATTTACCTTTAATAGTACCTTTTAGGAAAGTGCCATGAAGATGAATAACTTTTCGACATGCTTTCATCCAACACTCTTTTACGAAGCGAAACATACATAAAACCTCCCGATTACATGATCTTTTATGCAAAATTTTGACGTAGATCTTGGGTTAACACTACAAGAAATATGAATATTGTTAGCATTCGATTAAAGCTATTAAAAGTCATTGATAGCGAATTATCAAACGCTATCTCTGCGGCAGCTATAATAGACCACACACATATTATAGCGGTTTCGTAATGTTATGACTTTTTAAAACTATAATAGCATTGATTTTGACTTGCTATAATGTACATTTTTATAACATTTTTGTAATGATATAATATATTGTATTGCACCATTGTACAATACAATTTAAATATTGTTTTGCATAGTATTTTTAATTATATTTATATAATTTTCTATATTACATAAATTATCTAAA
>KE150658.1:128720-146191 GCA_000411095.1 Aethionema arabicum
GTTTTTGATATTGTCATCTCAACAATAACTTATTTTTATTTTCACTTACTTTTGTTTTTAGCTTCAAATAGTTTTACATATTTTGGAAAAAGATTAGTGAAAACAAAATTATCTTTAAAATTTATAAAAAGATTGAATTTTTTTTAACAAAGATAAGAAATATTATATTAAATAACAAAAATATATATAAATTACATCAGAATGACAAATATATATATATACATCACATAATATTTTGTAAATATCAGTGAATACATCTTACATTATGAGTTTTGGCATCATGCAATATTATATTTCATATGTTACGGATATGATGTTAAATATTAACAACACATAATTGAGTGAATTTTTATTTTCGTAGAATATTAAACTGTTATCTACTTAAAAAAAATATGACCCCAATGTTCAAATAAAAATTATTAATATTTATGATTTAATTTCTTAGAAACTATTTACATAGGGCATCTCCAATGTATTATCCCATTTTTTACTCTAAAATGGAGTATCTCTAAAATGGAGTTGAGTTTTACTTCAATGTATTACTCCATTTTTTACTTCAAAAAAAAATATTCTTCAAAATATATTTTTTTAATTGCTAAAATAGCACTTTATTTATTCAAATTACAAATTAATCCACTAATTTTGTTTTAAAAACTTTCATAAGTTATATCATATATTTATTATAGGCTTAATGAATAAAATTTTATATTAAATATGTTTATTTGTATTTTAGAATATAAATAATTATCAAAACAATTAATTATAAATCATAAAGTAAAATAATTAAAATTTGAAGGACTCATTTATAAATAAAAAAGTTCATCTCCAAAATGGAGATAAATTTGGCAATACCCCAAATTTGGAGAAAAAAATGGTAATATTCCATTTTGAAAATGAAAATGGGGTGAGGTTGGAATGATTTTTACTCCAAAATAGCATTTGAAAATGAAAATGGGATAAGGCTGGAGATACCCTAAGAAAACTCATATAGGCGAAGAAAACTAATATTTAAAATATAATCTTATTTATAATATGTTATTCTAGATTCAAACAAAAAGAAAAATATGATAGAATTATTGTTTTAAAGTCACTAAAATCACCATATCAACACTTGAGAAATGAAAACTAATGAGATCAAGATTGACTAATATATAAGATTATGGGTTATTCCACTCATTGTCATTTGATTTTGGGTTGGAACCTCATGTTTCTTACAGTCTACGGTGGGTTCTGGTTGACGACAAGAAAAAAAATAACTATGGGATATTTTCGTTTTTGCATAATTTTTCAGAAACTTCTTCAACTTTTTTTTTCAAAATTGGTGTAATGTTACTTTTGTGTTTGATAAATTGAAATAGACTTTCATTTGGCATAGATTATTTTCGTTTTTGTTTTGTTTTGCAGAATTTTTTAGAAATTTCACGATTTTTTCAGCTTTTTTCAATATTGTTAAGTGAAATTAGTATATAATGTTGCTCTTGGGTTGAATAAAGTGAAAATAAACTTGAAATTTATATGGATTGGATGACTAAGTTCAAATTTTGTTTTAATTCGATTCTCATGACGATAATGAAAGAGAACTTAATGGTCTTAATGTTGATGGCGATAAAAACTTTGGTATTTTGTATTTTATGTTTCTTTTGGATGTAGGGGGTTTTATGTTTAAAATTCGTAATTGAAATTTGGTAAAAAAAATCCCTAAACTTTTTTTTTGACTAAAAAACTCTTACAAAATAATTTTTAATTTATTATTTAAAACGTATCGTTTGATTTAATTATGTATCAATGATGGTTTAACAGTGTATTTATCATAGGAGTTTTTTTTTCCAGAAAAAAAAAATAAAGTTCAAGAATTTTTTTTGAAAAAAAAAATGTTTAGCGGTGTTGAGATCTTTCCATATAACACATAGTTTAGGCGTTTTTAACGAGCTTTTCTTTGTCACAGCTGCTTTGCTGTTGCTGTTTCGACGAAACGACACCGTTAGTCAATATCCCAACGTACAAACCAAACCCTCTAAGCCAGAAAGAAGGTCCTTCCTTAACTGTTAGCAGGGGTTTTCTTCTCCGGAGGTTTTTGCGGTATCTCTCTCATTTCGAATTTTCCCTCTCTTTCTCGGGAAAGAAACCGACGGAAATTGAGGGAAGATGGAGAATCATCCACCCAACAGAGGAATACGGAATCAAGAGTATCAAACTCGGATTTCTCAAAGCTTCAAGGTCGCTAAGCCACTCCTTAATCGGAAAAGGCCATTTGAAACTGAAGCTGATTTCTCCAATCCTCGCAGGTCTGATAATTATTTTGTTTAGTTTACTTTAATCGAATTCGTGGCTTGCTCTTAGCTTTTGCCTAAGGTTAAACCCGTCCGCTAGGCGCTAACAAGACTCGATTCTTTTTTCTGTCTCTTATTCTAGTTGATTTTTTTTTGTAGAATAAGTTGTTTGCTTATAGTTATTTATCTCTCAAAGTTCAATTGCATAGCGAATTCGTTTGATTCTTTATCAGCTCATCTGTTCGATTCATCGTATTTAATGTAAACACGGGAATTCTTATAAATCGGTTTAATTTGCTAACTGGCATTGCAGAATCAAGGATTCAATGGCCACTGAATCCCATCCTCATCATTCTAACTTCAATCGGGTTCCTCTTATGGAGTTATCTACGAATACACCAGGCACAAGCGGAAAGTCAAGGTTTGACTCACCTTATGATGTTTCTCCATGTGCCATAAACATCCCTTCTTCTAGGCCTGATCTGGATGAGGAGATCAGAGATGCATATGAGGCTCTGGTTTCTGCGGACTATGGAATGTCCTCAGAATCATTTGTCACTCCACGGAAAGAGCCAGCAAGGGTTACACTAAGCCATGATTTCTCTACTCGTTCACTTCTTGATGATGACTTTGATGAATCCATTTTGGAAGAGATTGACGTTATCTGTGAACAGTCTGCAAGAAAAGCAGCATGTGAAACTCCAAATACCAGCTTCACTCAAACTCCATCCACAGATATTAAGAACACTGACTTCAAGCCCAGTTTGACTGTTGAAAAGTTTGAGCTAGAGTTTAATGGCAGCTTGGATCTCGATGGAAAGACTGCCATTACTGCTGATCCTGCATTGATCAAATGCATGCCTGATGAGTGTTCAAAATATATGCAGTCTTTAAATGATAGACAGCGTGATGCAGCGTGCAGTGATATTTCAACTCCTTTGATGGTTATTGCTGGTCCCGGAAGTGGAAAGGTCTGTATCTAATTAACCTTCTCTTGTATGAGGCAAGAATATTTGTGGGTTTTTTGCTATACAGTAAGTGATTTATGCCTTTTCTTTTGTTAGACGTCCACCATGGTTGGCCGTGTCTTAGCATTGCTGAATGAGGTACTTTCAATTTTGTCGCTGAATGATTTAAAACATTGTCTGTACATTGCCATCTGTTATATATATCCAGATCTGAAATTACTCGTAAACTATAAGTTTTTTCGATTTCTTTTAATAATTGTATATCTATGTGGTATTTTTAACTTCATAGGGACTACACCCTTCAAATATCCTTGCAATGACTTTCACTACAGCAGCAACTTTTGAGATGAGAGAACGCATAGGAAAATCTGCAGGAAAGAAAGCAGCCAAAGACATAACAATCAGTACATTCCATTCATTTTCCTTACAGCTTTGTCGGATGCATGCAGAAAAGTGAGAATATAATGAATCTATGAACTGCTTGGTAATTTTGTATGGCATTGCTTTTGTGTTTATTCTCTTGCCAAATTGTTAGTAGAGAGCATGAATTTTTGTTTCACACAAGTTACAATTGTAGCTTACTATGCTGTTATATTGAATACTCAAGTTACAACGTAACTGAGTAATACATGAAGTAGGAATCCGTGCTTTTTGGCTGAATGATTTCGCTCCTCGTAATATTTATTATTGTAATAGAAATACTTGCTTTGAAGGGTAGGTAATCTCGCTATTTCCATAACGACATTTCTTCATTCGCAGTGTAGCATGAAACTCGGTTATCTAATATTTATCCTGCTATCATAGGTTACAACGTACATCTGAATTCTCGGTGTATGGACATGGGCAACAAAGAAGAGCAGTAATTGAAGCAGTGCGCTTATATGAGGAGGAAAAGAAGAATGAAAGCAGTACTTCTGGTGCATCCGAATCTGTGGAAGGTCTGAACGGAGCAGTAGGTGCTGAAAATGTCAAGGATAGATCAAAGAAATGGCTAAAATATGTGACTCAGGTTGGCAATAAGTGTAGAATTGAAATTAAGTTGGTTGTTTATGGACTTTTGATAATGTGTGCAAGCTTTCATCCATATATGATAGGTTTTTTTTTTCTTGTTTCCCCATTTAGGCGAAGGCTTCCGGTAAAACTCCAGAAGATTACCGTATGATGGGCAATGAGACAGGAGTAAGTCTTCTAGTGGTTGATTAAGGCGCCTCTAGTATGCAATATTTCATATAATATAGTTCTATACTGACGCTATACAGGCGAAGATTCTTGGAAATTACAACAGTATCCTAAATACATGTAATGCACTGGACTATCATGATTTGATCAATTATTCGGTCACATTGCTCTCAGACTTTCCTGAAGGTGAAGCTACTTAGATATACTTTCTAGATTTAGGATGCTCAACGTTTCCTTGTGTTAACGCTTGTTTGTTGAATTTGATTGAAGTGTTCAAGGAATCCCAAGATACATGGAAAGCTATCATAGTTGATGAGTTCCAGGACACTAGCACAATGCAGTACAAGCTTCTACAAATTCTAGGGTCTCATAATCGTATAACTATTGTTGGTGATGATGATCAGGTACCGTAACAAAATTCATTTGATCTCGTTCAAAAGTTCAAAGTAAGTATTATGCATCTTGCTTTTTTTTTGCAGTCTATCTTCAGTTTTAACGGGGCAGACAATTCAGGATTTGATTCATTTCGTAGAGATTTTCCAAATTACAAAGAGGTTTGGCTTTCTTGTCTGCTGCATTTGATCTATTGTATAGCAGATGATTTACTAGATTAACAAGCCAGAATATACAATTGTGGATGCGTGAAACTTGTCTTTCTTTTGATTCAGGTCAGGCTTATAAAAAACTACCGTTCCACAGGGCATATTGTGGAAGCTGCCTCTTCTATCATAAAAAACAATATGAAGCGATGCCAATTAAAAAGCATATCATCTGAAAACTCTCAGGGTTCTAAGGTACGTTTTATTTCTTTTAAACTGCATAGTCTAGTAGCTACAAGCTTAACCTTTTTATGTTTGGCCCACTACAGATTACCATCAAGGAATGCCAGAACGAGGATGCACAGTGTGCATTTGTCATTGACAAAATAATTGAAAGCACTAATGATGGTTCAACGCCTTGTTGTTCCCATGGAGATATTGCCATACTTTACAGGAGGCAGGTCAGAACATTTCTTTTTCTTATTGGCATGTCAGAATTTGTTACAATTTATGTACTGATATTAGGAAAGTATTGACGTTCAGGTGTCAGGAAAAGTCTTCCAAACTGCTTTCCGCCAGAGGAAAATACCATTCAACGTTCATGGTGTTGCTTTCTACAGGAAAAAGGTATATCGCCTCATAACTAATTCATGGTTAAACTGTTGTAGAACTCCATGAATTTCAGATACTTGAGATTTCTGTCATGTGCATGATTATCTTAGCTTTACATGTTACAATGAACTCATCTTAAAGTCTTAAAAACTACAAATTTGTGCCACATTAGGTTGTCCGAACCATTTTGGCTATGCTGAGAACAACATTTTCTGAATGTGATGATGCTTCTTATCGGCGAGTGTTTAAGGCATTGCTTCCTTTTGAGAAAGAGGAAAAGAAAAGGGTATGTACCTCATTGCTTATTATTTCCTTATTCATTTGCATGATAATGTATAGTCGTTTTTTCCTCAGCTAATCTATCAGGATGTATGCTGTTTGTAATCGTCTGCAGGTTATAGAGCATATTGACAAAGTCTCCGCTAGTAGGAAGTGCAGCTTCATTTCAGCAGCGGGTGATATTTTCAGTGCCAAGGTTTCTGGTACCTTCAAGAGGTATTGCTTGATGATTCATTAAAGCAATATATAGTACTGCTTTATTCAGTTCCTATTGAGAATATGGTCAACTTCTAAATTTAATAAATAAGATATACATAAAAGTTTGCTCACATAAATGTGGCTGCTTCTACTGATACATGCTCGAGTGATAGATATAGGTCGCCGCTTTGCCACCCCACCTAGTGTAGGTGACACTGTATGTGTATATACATTAGATATATATAGTAAGAACGCTGTGCTGCTATTCATTATCCCTCTAAATCGACTCATTTTCAAATCATGTTACCTGTGAACCTTCTCAACCTAAATTGTACTTACTACAGGGTCCAACTTACCCAAGGACGCAAAGTGTTGCAAACTATTGATATGGTAGCAAAACTGGTTGATAGGGTAAGTGAATAGTTTGTCTTTCCGCTAAATACCATGAATCCATATATCATTAGTTAGACTGTGTATTGCCCCCTCTAATCCACCAATCTGAATGGCGTAATGACCAATTATTCAATCAATAAGTTCTATTAAAGCTCTAAACGTTGGGGGCATTAAATAGTATCATATATCTCTCAGCAAGTAAACTGTAAACAGCGGGACATATGCTGGGGCATGTTTGAGGCACTATCACGGTAGTTTTATTTTTTTCATAGTGCCTCAAAATACTGTTCCGACATCGTTGTGCTGTTTACCATGGTGACACGGATAGGATATGATGCTTACTTTAACTTAGCAGAACTAGAACCTTACGTCTTAATGACTTGCAGGAACAATCACTTTCAGCTGTAGTAACATGCGTTGCAAATATGATACCGCAGGTAATAGTTGTTCCATCCTGAGTGATCAGATGCTTATAATTATTTCCCACTGTCATCACTAGAGTTATATATTTAAGATGCAGACAAAATTTGGAAGTTTTTCCAAGCAAGATAGATATAAACATGTTAATGAGTTATGCTTGACGACCTGATGTTCATTCTTGAAATTGCATAGCTGTTATGTTCTTAGTCTCTTACCAATGTATAATTAACTTCCACTGAGGTTATGATCACGTGACTTTGCTCTAAAGATTTACCGAGTTTTTTCCAACAAATTTTGTGAAATATCTTACTCTTCTTTTTCTTGATCAAGTTTACCTTCTCATGTTCTTTTAACTTTTAGAAATACCTTCTTGAGCAACGGGCAGTTGTGGATAACGATGGAGGAAAACTGCTTAATGAAGACAACGATTTTAGATCTGTAAGTAGCTAAAGCTGGGATCACCTCTTTTCCTTATATATATTTCTAGCTAACAATCTCCAGACGTTCTATGTATGCGTTAACAATATGTTGGGGAACAACTTCCTGTTTTGTAGGTACTCCAGTACTTAATGGATGATATATCTGAGTTTCTTTCCACTCATTGTACAGCAACCGGAGGAGGAGCGGATGCAATCAAAGAAAGGAAAGGCTGTGAGCAACTTAATTCGTTTGTCAATTATATCTCTGAGCGCGAAACTGAGAATTTTCGTTCAAGAAGACACAACAATGAAAATTCTGTCACATTGACCACCATTCATCAGGTGTTTGTTACCCACTCAATACTCATACAGTCTACAGTTCGTCATCCATTGGTGTTAGAATAAGCTGCCTATGGTAGTAATAAAAATAATTAATGGCTAAATCACCTATACGTTTTTATGCAGTCGAAAGGTTTGGAGTGGGACATAGTTTTCATAGTCAAGGTATATAAGATCCTCTGTTGATTTCTTTGCTGGGTTTTCAGCAAACGGAACTACTCTGACATGGCATACGTTCTCACCTATAGAATCAATGAAACAAAAAGTTACTTAGTACCAGTTTGAATTATTGTTTTGATGAACAGGCTAATGACAACGAGATTCCTCTATTGTATGAATCTAACGGAATTGCATCAGAGGGTGGAACATCACTTGAGGTATCAGTTTTTCTTCTGATTAATTAGTCCATTAATTCATACACCCACCTCTGCGAACTCTACAAACAATGTCTAATCACTCATTTTTGCTTAAACGGTAGGAGGAACGTCGCCTTCTGTATGTTGCTATGACTCGCGCTCGCAAGAAACTCTTCATCTTATACATGACAGTCGATTCGAATTGGCAGGTTAGTAGTAGTCATGCTTTGTGAGTTAGTCTTCTCAAACTTTATCTCTGACTAATGATGTTTCATCCAGGTGCTCCAACCCTCAAGGTTTCTAAAAGAGATTCCGGGTCATCTTATAGAGGTTCAGGTGTCTCAGTTTGTTTACAATTTTATGCATAATAACGCGTTTTACTCTTTGTGGTAGTGTTGATCTCTAGTTCTCATTCAGCCAATAGCTAATCAACAAACATAGATTGCTGATGCCTTACATTTGGTTTTTTTATAGGGAGACTTGAGCGTAAACGACTGCAGAAAAGTTCATCAGAAGTTTCCAAACAAGATTGACGAGAGCTTCTCCAGTTTTGGAACAGAGATAAAGCACGAAGAAAATACACCAACAGACAATGATGCGATGAACGTTCAAGTAGATGATGCCTGTGAGGAGTCAATAGAAGCAGCATATGCACTTAATGGGAACATCTTCCTTAAAAGGTTACACACCGAAAACCACGATTGCTATCTAATTTGGTTATCTTTGTTCTGTTCACCATTTAAATGTATAGAACTTTATCCTTAACAGGTTTGATGTGGAGGTTAGATCTGTTGTTTCTCACTTATTCCATAACTGGGCTAAGAAACGAGCATTCCAGGAGCCAAAGAGGCTGCTGGACAAGGTGAGTATTGCATACTTGGCTATAATTCTCGATCATTCAATGTGCTTTAGCAAAATCATTTTCCTCATCCTTGAATGTAAGAGCCAAGCAAAAAACTATGAATCAGATTAGTTTCGTAATAGCATTCCTTGTTGCTCCCGTTGTATCCTAGCATTCAACCATTTGTTTAAATTGATACTGACACATGATCAATGTTCTTGTCCATGCAGGTTGGGTTTGTGATTGGTGAACGTTTGACCATCAAAAATAACAAACACAAGGTTTGTACCTCTAATCAAGAGTCGTCGGCGTCTATTCAATATTTCACTATAAACCAATTAACAGTCGTATTCTTTTTTGGTTACTCTAAATTTATTTATGAAACTTTTTCATTGTTGAAGAAAATAAGCGATCTATATGTCATAGAGAGTATTGGACTTTGCTTTGGTGACTGACTGGATGAATGCTGCACTGTTTTGTTAGGATGTCTTGCGAGCGCTTAAATCATCATTGACCTCCGACGAAGCGTTCCAATATGCAGAACATGTAAGCATTTTATACCAAAAACACTTGCAACTACTATGAGTTGATAAAATGAATGTGATGGGCATCAGCTCATGTCCCTTTCTACGTTGGGGAATGTCAGGTTCTTAGATGGGAACAACTTCCTGCAGATACACGAGCTCATCTGGTGCGCGAGAAACAGGTAAATACACATCTCTCTCTTGATTCGGTTTTGCGAATATAAGTCAATTCACTCAACCAACTAGTGAAAAATTACTGTTTCAGGAACATTTCCAGAAACTGAGAATTGAAAACTCAATGACATCATCGGCAGCTACAAGTAAACAGGTAAAAGTAACATATTATTCATCCAACGCAACGTTTAAGACTTGAGTTTAGCAGATCTGCTGACACATCTCTTCACGTTTTCTATGCAAATGGCAGATATCATATTTGCAGAGTCTAGGATGCACAATCACCCCAACATCACGTCTTCATGCGTCACGTTTGATTGAACAGTACAAATCACTGTGAGATTCTTGATGAATATAAAATATGGAGAAACAAAGCCTGGAAATGATCTCGTTTCCTTAAATACATAAGCTTTTTTATAAATATCTGTGTAACTGTAAAAACAAATTTTTGTAGTTTCATGGCTACTGTCCAGAACCAGAAACACCAGATTATATGCATCATCCACATTGACTACGATACCAAACAAATGTGCTGAACATAGTAATGTATTTAATGAGACAAAAACTCACTTTTTTATGTGCTTTCAGGTGACAAGTTTGTTACATTATTTTACGTGGCTTAGGCTTAGCCATAGCACCTGATTGGATCGTTGCAGCCTTTCTCAGCAGACTGTCTGAACCCCATGCGCCCACCTCTGGCTAGGTATTGTTGATGGTAGTTTTCTGCTCTGTAGAATTTCTTTGCAGGAAGTATCTCTGTCACAATCTTCTTGTTCAAGATCTTTTCTTGTTGCTCCAAGGCTTCACGAGCTATCTGCTCTTGCTCTTCTGAGTAGATATATATTCCTGATCTATACTGCGTGCCCACATCGTTTCCCTATTCATCAAGACAGAAACTTGCACACAAATGTCAGTATGATCTGAAAAACACCACAACAACAAGAAGAAGACAAATGGAACATGATATTGGACTAAGGATTTCTAGAATTTGCTTGCTTGAGGTTCTATCAATTCTAACTTAGCTCCAATTTCAAATCAAAGATCTAATAACTTAGCTAATCTCTACGAGAAACATGGAATTTCAACTCAAACCCAATTGATAATGAATGAAATAATCCATGTCTAGTATACATTACTAAGGTGGTCTCTTTTGATGTGGAAGTATACATTACTAAGTTGGTCTTTTTCGATGTGGAATTCTAACATGTATCTTGATATAATGGTTCTTTTAGTTCATTCATCTCAAACTAAATTCTTCACTTTTGGAATCCATTATACTCATTTTCAATCTACTGGACTTTGATACTACGAGAAAAACATGAAATTTCAGTTCAAAACCAATTGGCACCGAGGGAAGTATTCCATATCCTATATATATATTAGTCGTTTGAGTTGGTTTCGATATGGGATTCCAACAGTCTCAACAAGTGCTACCACTGTATGTAGAGCTCTAACAATGGAATTCCATCGATTCAAATGGTAATTTCAAGTTTAGATTTTGGGATTTAGCAATGACCTGGCGATTCAAGGTAGTAGGATCATGGCGCTTCCAGAAAACATCAAGCAAAGACTGAAAGCTGCATTCTTTAGGATCATATTGAACCCTAACAACCTCGTTATGCATAGTAGTACCGCTGCAGACATCTTCATAAGTTGGATTATCGACGAGGCCATGACTATACCCAACCTCTGTTTTTGTGACACCTGGAACTCTCTGGTACGCTAATTCCACTCCCCAGAAGCAACCGGCACCGAATTGTGCAAATTGCTGACCTGGCGCAGGGACATCATCGTCAGGGCCTTGAGCGATTGCGGCGGAAGCAGGGTCAGGTTGGGGACGAGCTCCGAAGCCAAGGCGATTGAGGAGATTGTTCATTGGGGGTTTGTAGATGGAGATGGGTCGAGTAGTTTGGGGGAAAGAGAAATTGGGTTTAGGTTTAGAGAGATGAAGAGAAGTTTTGGAGAGAGAATAGAGAGGTTTAGAGAGAGAGGCGGGGGAGATGAGCGGAGGAGAGGCTCGGAGAGACAGCATTATCGACGAGTGAGAAAGCCAATGCTTGCACGAAACTACGTTCTATTATTATTTTTATTTTTTAAAATATTATCATATTTATTGAAAATTTGAGTCCAACAAACTTGAGAAATTACTAGAACATCCTCAAAAGAGTGAATCCCTATTTTTTTCACCTCAAAGAGTGATTTAACTCATTATCATTTGAGAAACAAATAAATTTAAATCATTATAATTAGTGAAATAATTTATATTACAATTAAATAATCAAATACTTTAATTTGTAATAGGCTGTTTTTGCTAATAATTACAACTAATTTAACTCAATATCATTTTATGTTTTATATTTTTGCTAATAATTAAATCAATAATTCTTTTTATTAAAATTTTTTTACAGAGTCTAATTTTTCGAAATGTTGATTTTACATAACCCAATAGTTAACAGGTTTTTACCAAATTTGTCTGCAAAATTTAATTCACAAAACTCTAATTCTATTAGATTAAACTGAGAGATTTGTCATTTGTGTTAACTTTATTGTAAACCATGCTAATATTATTTTTCATTACGCAATCTTAAATCGATTATACGTTAAAAAAATTATTTACTATATTAAATGATTATCACTATTAAATTAAAATTTACAATAGATAAAATATTGAATGATCAGTTAGAAAAATAAATGGATTGTTTTAATCATTTGGTCTCCAAAAAAGGAGTAATTTTTTAATTCTTAATGTGAATTCTTTCTATGACTAACAACTGAAATTAAACAACTTGGTTCAAATCTCATGGTTCGGTTAAATATATTAAACCGGAAATATTAACCTAACCGAATAGACCAACTTCAGCTGTTTCATATGTTCTCAACAATTGAGAAGTCCAAACAGTACAACACTTAAAACAATTCTCCAAACGGACCAAAGCCCAATCAAAATCTCCACTTACTTAAAAACAAAACCAAATCTTTCGTTCGGTTCAATGCCAACGTTACACAAAAAAGAACCAAACAAAACAAAAACGTGTCTTCAAACAAATCTCCCTACTCTACACCTGCAACTCCTGCATGCTGACGCCACCGCCACGTTTACACACAATTGCATGATCACCACTTCCTCCTCATATATATAAAAACCACTTCACATTTCCTACTTCCAAATACACAAATATAATATTCTCTTCCCAAAAAAAAAAACAAAAACAATGACTGATACAGCAAGAACCCATCATGACGTCATTGGCCGTGACCAGTACCCTTTAATGGGTCGCGGCGACCATTACCAAATGAGCAGTAACCGAGACTATTCCAAGTCTAGGCAAGTAGCTAAAGCTGTGACTGCAGTAACAGCTGGTGGATCACTTCTTGTCTTGTCTAGTCTCACTCTTGTGGGAACTGTTATAGCTTTAACTGTTGCAACTCCACTTCTCGTCATTTTTAGCCCAATCCTTGTGCCAGCTGTTATAACTGTGGCTCTTCTCATCACTGGTTTCCTTGCTTCTGGTGGATTTGGCATAGCTGCTATCTCTGTCTTCTCTTGGATCTACAAGTAAGTGCAAATCTATGTATATTGGTTTTGACAGAACCGGTCACAAAGCCAAACTGTTGTAGCTTAGTTTGTGTTTTGGTCTCTAAATGTTTTTCTTTCGAACTTTTTTGGACCACAAGACTGATCTAATAGCTAAATAGCTGCACAATTGCATAGAAGTGATTGAAACTCATTTTCCATGTGATCTATGGACCTTAAATGTTTAAAAACACAAGGACGAACTTGACATTAGTCCACCATCTGATCTACGGATCTTAAAAGTTTTTTCAATAAAAACAAAAAATCTATATAATTTTTGTTATAAAGATAATTTTTGTAGCTTAAAGCCTTGAGATTTTTGTGAAATGATGAAGAATCTATATCAGTTTTCTTTTTTGGACCACAAAACGATCTAATAGGTAAATAGCTGCACAATTGCATAGAAGTGATTGAAACTCATTTGCCATGTGATCTATGGACCTTGAATGTTTAAAAACACAAGGACGAACTTGACATTAGTCCCTCATATGATCTACGGATCTTAAAGTTTTTTTAATTGAATTTTTTTTGTTTAGTTTAAGGTCTTGGAACTTTTAAGGTATTTTAGGACCGATCTTTATGTGGTGAAATGATGAATTTGGTGGTGTGAATAAATCATAAATGGTGTAGGTATGCGACCGGAGAGCATCCACAAGGAGCTGATAAGCTGGACAGTGCAAGGATGAAGTTAGGAAGTAAAGCACAAGATTTGAAAGACAGAGCTCAGTACTATGGAACTCAACATACTGGTGCTGACCGTGGTGGTGCTCATCAGACGACTTAAGTTATGTTACTCTTGCCATCACTTTTCAATAAGACCCATGTCATCTTGGGGGTTGTCGAGGAATAAACTACTTAGAATTTAATCTGGTGGGGGAATAATAAAGTCTTCTCTTTTTTTCTGTTTAGTTTGGTTCCACATTGTGAAAATGGTGTAATGTTTTTACTTTTTTTTCTTGTGTACTATGGTGTATTTTTATTTGGTTTCTATATAAGTTGTAAGGTATATATGTAAAAGGTCTTTTTCTTTTTTATATAATAGTCATCGATCAAGCAAATTTAAAGTGACTTAGACCATATACTTTTAAAGTAGAATAACTCTGTTAATAGCATTGCAGAATCAAAAAGCAAATTTAAAGTGGATTAGATCACAAACTCTGATATACAAATACAAAATTTATCATTCATTGGTACAATATCACAAGTACTTACATGGAAACCTAAAGTTAAAAATAGTAGGTTGCTCCATTTGTTATATATCTGAATTGTCTATTAAGGTTTCAGGGGATATAGTACATTGGATTTGGAAGCTTGAAGGACCGTTCAGACATGGCGTAACCTAACAAATCACTCCATTGGTCGCCTGAGTTGCCTCTGATCCTATATCCTTCTTTAACCATCTCATCTCTTTTCTCTGATTTGTATATAGTTGCTGTTTTCTGATGATCATCTAACGATCTGTATAGATTAAACAGAAAAAAATCACACAAATGTGTTGTTCAAAAATCCAAGATTAGAGTGGCAAGACATTAAACTAACTGGTGATCAAATAATATCTCAATCCTATATATTTCCAGGTTTTCCTAACAAAAGTGATTTCAATTTCTTCCACAATCATGATCAACATCAAACATTGCTTTCAAACGTGTGAGGTGTATTGTTTAACAGAAGAAAAAAAACTCATCATTCAGCATATATGGTTACCTGAGAATAAGCTTGTCCCAGTTATGGAAACCAGCATTAAGCATGTTTTGGACAGTGACATTCCTGTGGCTCTCTTTTCGTCCTGTAAGCAAGATAACTTTGTAACCTAAATCTATAACTTTTTGGTAAAGTTTCAAGCTTGATGCTATGGCAGGTGCTATCCCCTTCTCCACCCATTTATCAAACTCTACATGATCAAAAACTTCCAACCTGCAAATTCCCAAACACACAAGCTCATATTATCACCAATAGAACACATAGCCACATTTTAACAGTTTCTAGAGTACTTAGGGGAATCAATTATCCAATTGCGAATTCTCCAAGCAAAGAAAAAGATGCAAGAAAATCTGAATCTCAACGTCTCCATGAGTAGAGGACAAAAGCTTACTACCAAAACACGCAAGAATTGACCAAATCTAAGCGAAAATGGAGATGAAGATTGAGATAGATACCCGCAACCGTGCGCTGTATAATATGGAACATTCGATAAGAGAGTCTCGTCAATATCGAAAATCCAAATATCTTTTCCGTCATTGCTTAATTCGAAGCTGCTTGCATAAATTTCAGCCTCTTCTGAGACTCTATCCACATCAATGCTGTAACCTTTACCCATTACGTAATCCTTCACGTAGTCAGCACATTCCGTCGGTATTGTTTTCCATGGCGTCAGGTTGTTCGTTTCCGCCGCGAATCTCCAGCTCGTGCAATGCAGATTGATATTTTCGTCGACGGTATTGAGATGCGTCTCGGAAATCGCGAGAGGAAATAAGGAAAACACAAGGAGAATCACAAGAATCGGCATTGTATATACTCCCACAAAAAAGGGGAGAAATCTGAGAAATTAGGTCTTCAGGAAGCTAATTAAATTTCTGGGAGACACGAATCAAATTGAGGTTTCAATAAGAGAAAAAGTGTTACGAATTTAAGAAAAAAAAGAGAGATTGTTGATCGGAGTATAGGAACCCTAGAAAACAGGAAACCTTCCTCCGCAATGGCGTATTGGGAGAAAGGTGTTGTTTCCTTTTGGCAATGGAGGAAGACGAGAGGCAATATCTCTGTTGGGTATCTCTGTTTCATAAAGGCGAACATATTTATATCAAACAAGAAAGAAAAAAACGGAAAATTCTTTGTTCACGTTTTATTTACATTAATTAATACTTTTTTCCCAATTAATATTTGTTTTTCCGCAACCAATTAATATATATATATATATATATTTTAACATCGATATAGAGAAAATCACGGAGTACAAGCTACATAGAATCTTTCCCAATATCAACCAGAACACAATCTAGGATTTCACGAGAGACGACTGCGGAAATTCCTATCAGTGATTTTGCTAGATTCGTCAATGTATCAGCTACAATATTTGACGATCTTCGTATATGGCGGAGGGTTGCTACTTGCTAGATCAAAATCCTCCCACGTTGTTCGAATAACTTGAACAATCGACGCTAAGGAGCCCCAGCTAAGATTCCTCTCAACCGTTTCGACTAAAATTTTGCAATCCGATTCGAAGATCACTCTTTTGAAACCCAGGTCCCGGACAGATTCGACTGCCCAGAATAAGCTCTCTGCTTCAGCGCTTAGGAAATTCATCAGGTGATAAATCCTTTTCCCCCCAGAAGAGGGGATTTCCGGTTGCATCTCTTGGAATCCACGCTAATCCGGTAAGTTGATCCTTATCTGACCAGGTAGCATTGCATGTGCAAGAAAGTATCCCAGGCGGCGGTTTCCTCCATCTTTTAGGCGCCGATCCCGTTTCTCTCCTTGCGCTTGATTGTGTTGGTTCTTCCACAGTCCGAGCACCAACATCTCTCCATTCCAGCTCCAGTTCCACTGCCCGATTCAAAAGACGAAGAGCTTCCGGTGGTCGCCCTTTGAAGTTAAGCTCGTTCCTATCTTTCTAGAGTAGCCATAGAATCCATGGTATGAGTTGCTGTCTGTTTTTTAGTTTAGGAATTGTTGGCCTTTTTATGAGTGATCTCGCAAAGTTATCGAACAATGAGGGTCCAAATTCCCCACAAGTTATTTCTAGTATGCCTGATTGTGCCCAAACTACCCTAGCATATGGACATAAGAAGAGGGTGTGGTTAACTGATTCACCTTCTAGTCCATAGATTTGACAAAAATTGTCTACTGTCAATCGCCTTCTTTTAAGATTTTCAGCTACAGCAAGGCAATTATTGATGGACCGCCAAAGAAAATTTTTGATCTTGGGGTTTCTATCTAAGCTCCAGATTGCTTGGTACAACGGTTGTAGGTTGGGTTCCATTAGTGGCTCCTTTCTCCAAATAATTGCTTCCCTTGTACCCAATAACCTGACTTAACTGTGTATGCTCCATCTGAAGTGTGCGTCCATGTATATCCGTCCCGAGTCATGGGTTTCCCCGGTCTAATTAGTCGGATCCACTTAGCGTCATCGTCATGTATTAGATCCCGTATTAGTTCCTCCTTCCAACTTCTTCTAGGGTGGAGAACTAACGTACTAACTTTGTCTTGCAGATTTTACTCGCTGTTTTTTGGCATAGGTGGGCGAGGAGGGACTGTTGGCAGCCAAGGGTCGTATGATCTACCGCAGAGGTTCCTATGCGTGCTATGTGGTAAACTAACTTTAAAATTTATAAACCTCTACTTCCCGACCACAAGGGGTGTTGCAGTAAGTAAAGGGTCGATCCACGG
>KE150661.1:23197-35709 GCA_000411095.1 Aethionema arabicum
TTGGGTTTAGGGTTTAGAGTTTAGAGTTTAGGGTTTCGGGTTTAGGGTTCCGGGTAAATAAATTACAAGGGCATTATCGTCATTGTTAATTATGTGGTGTCTATAAAACTAAAACTGGATTTCAAATGTCTATAATACTCAAAAGATATATGAAATGTTTATTTTGCTAAATTTCCCTAAATATTATTATATTATTTCTAACTATTAAATTAATTCAAATTAAGTAATAATTAAAACTCAAAATTCATAATTAAAACTTAATAAGGTGGTAAACCGGTTTCAGATCCACTGATATCATTTAAAAAAATAATAATTTAAGGGTGTCATAATTCAAAAAAAATAAATAGGTATTATTTGTAATTTTTAAGAATAATTTAAAAATTAATAATTAAATAAATAAACTCAATAATTGAATATAGAGTGATACATTTGAGCATCTCTATTATAGAGTTACTCTATAATAGAGATTACTCTATAATAGAGTAAAAAATAAAGTTATACATTGGAAATGCTCTTAGAGATTACTCTATAATAGAATAAAAAATAGAGTTATACATTGGAGATGCTCTAAATAAGGTGGATTAGTGATCTCCACTTTAACATTTTTCATTCTCTAAAGATATTCAGATTTGAATCCACCAAACATCGAAATATTGTATTTATTTATGTTTTAACTAATAAAATCGGTTTGTAATTTATACAACTAGTGAGATCAATTTGTGGTTCATACAAAAAAAAAAATATACAATACATTATAGTGTCTTGCCTCTGTTTCTCCATGAATTTTTTTTATAATTCTATAAATTTTATTAATCTACTATATGAACCATGGAATCGATAGAGTGGTATTTGTATTACTGTAGCGAGATACATATTAGATTACGTATAAATGTTTTCGATGCGTTTACTGTTTACACACAATACATATAATTTTGATTTTATTTTTGAACAATTATAAGTTGATGTAGTTTTATTACGAAAATAAATAGATGTAGAACTTATTTTAATTCGTATACAAATATATTTCATTCTATTTTAGTAAATTATATAATGATATGAAGCATAAAAAATTAGGCATTTTATATTTATATGGTTAACAATATATATATATATATATATATATAAATGACAAAGTATTCTTTATTAAAATTAAATAAATTATTACGAGGTTACGATATTCAAGTGTTAATTTTATCGTTTATAAAACAATTATGATTGAGAAAAAAGTAATTATATAGTCATTAAAAGTTAAAATTAGTACTCTTTCTGTTTCTTTATATAAAAAGTTTAAGGTTATTACACATAATTTAATAAAATAGTAAAAATGTCAAAATTAATCTTACTTTTTAAGTAATAATTACAATAAAATATAGGATAATAACATAGGGACATTATTGTAAAAATATCACTTTTTATGCATTAAAATTTTAAACTTTTTATAATTTAAAATAATTTTTTTGCTAAAACATCCTATATTAAAAAACATAAGGAATATCATTTAAATTAAAATGACGTGTGTTAAAAACGGTAATGATACTTTTACATACTCCATTAGATGTGTTAAAAAAACGTACTCCATTAGATTTGTAGGTCTCAATTTGTAAACTATCATTTTTTTTGTCTGCATTGTAAACTATCATTTAATATTTACTTAATATGTTCGCTGTATTATGTATATGAAAATATTAAATCAGAAACTTCAATATCCTTTGTTAATTTATCCCACCTTTTTTCAGTTTTGGATTGACTTTACTTATATGAATAATTTGTTATCATTATATATCTTTATATAATATTAGATAGAATACCCTAATAATATCTATATTTTGGTTTCATTTTGTAAAGGAGAACGAAATTGGATCTTTTTCCTAAAACATCTAATAAAAAAGTTGGCAAGCATGTGAAAATTCTAGATAAAAGTATTTTCCTTTCACCTACTATGAAATAACGATGAGCGAAAACAATAAAAATATATGTTTGTTTTGTTATCACTAATTCAACGACCTATCGCATAATTTTTAACGGCAAAAAAAGCATGCTAAGATTTCCAACAATTTGGATTTTAAGTCGTCGGTTGCCGCAATCTATTATTGAAATATATCGTTGAACAAACGACAAATAAACAAACACTACTTTGTTATTATCGGTCGTTAATGGTCGCCGACAACAATGAAACAAACAACATTACTTATCGTTTGTTGTTGTTAGGAGAAACATATTGGTTTAAGAGACCCAAACCCTTAAAGAGAAACCTTCACCCCGACCTATTAACCGTCTGTATTTTCTTTTCTTTTTCTTTTTATTTTTGCTCACTCAATTTTTTTTTTCGACCAATTGATATTTCATTAATGACTTAGGTTTTGGGATGTGTCATCCCTTACAAGCGATTGAAAGCAAAGAGGTAGAGAGTGAGATACAATTGCTGAGAAATCAATGAGCGACCTACCATATTTTGCAATTGCCTGCCACCGTGTTTGAGCTTCGACCTTGGAAGATCAATTTCATGTTCTCTGGTCCTGTTTGAAGACTTCAGAATTGCTGGTGGATTATTGCTAAGCAGGGCCTTTTGCTTGATCCGTTTAGATCGTTGACAAGGATCGAGCAATCTGAGGAGAAGGTGACGTTTCGGATTCCTTCAGATCTTAGCGATTCCATCGCCCAAAGTAAAGCTTCACCTTCGACGAGGAGAGGAGACTCGAGAGCTGAGATCTTTTTTACTCCCCCAGCGAATTGCTTCCCCAGATTGGTCCCGTAGGATCCATCCTAGTCCGGAGAAACTAGCTTCTGTTGACCATGATCCGTCGAGGTTGCAGAGAAGTCGATCGCCTGATGGGGCTTTCCATCGGTGCATGCATGTCCGAGTCCCACGTACTGAACATGTTGGTTGGGCATTAGGTTTACAGTTTTCCAGCTTCCATTCTTCTTCCTCAGCGAGTATCCGTTTGATGGTGTCTGATGGGGAAGTTTGTCGATTGTCAAAGGTGTGCTCATTCCGTTGCTTCCAAATCAACCAGAGAACCCATGGGAACCGTTGATTTTTTTGCACTGCGGTCAGATCAACACTTTTGTAGAGTAGAAGTTGTGCTAGGTTGGCGTACACAGATTGTGTGAATGCTCCGTTCTTGGCACCCGAAACGTCCATTAGAGACCATAAGAGTCTACTGTTTTGGCAATGGAAGAATAGGTGATTCACTGATTCATTGTGAGTCTTGCAGTTCCTACATTTTATATCGATGTTGATCTTCCTTTGATGTAGGTTTGTTGCAACGGGGAGAGAATTTGTGACCATCTTCCAAAGAAAGCTTCTGATTTTGGGGTTGCATTGGAGCTGCCATATTCCAGCAAAGATTGGGGTAAGATTCGAGCATTCAGTTGGTGGTTTTTGTGTTCTGTTTAGTAGATTGAATCCCGATTTAGCTGTATAGTTTCCGTCCTCTGTGTGTTCCCATAAGTATCCATCCCTTGAGTCATCTGCTCCTGGTTTTAGCCTTTTAATCAGTTGTATATCTGTTTATTGTAGGAGTTGTTCAAGGGCAATGAAATTCCAGTCCCTAATGCTGGGAATAATGAATTGGCTGACTTTTGCTGTGGCATTGCTTCCTGGATTGATTTGGCTGCTTCTTGGTGGTCTGGGAGGGTTGTCTAGCAGCCAAACGTCTGTCCAGAAATTGGAGTTCTTTCCTGACCCTATAGTTATTCTTGTTCCTTTGATTAAAAGTTCTTGGGCTGAAAGTAGGTTTCTCCATGGTAGAGATGGTCTGCTCCCTAGTTTTGCTTCTAGGATTGTGGTTTTTTGATAGTATTTACTTTTAAACACTCTTGCTAGGAGAGAGTTCGGGTTCTGCATCATCCTCCATAGCTGTTTTCCCAATAATGTTGTGTTCAAGTGTTGCAAATCTTTGAACCCTAGACCACCGTTTAGTTTTGGCTGACAAAGTTTGCTCCATGATTGCCAGTGTATTCCATGGTTTCCACCTTGGTGTTGCCACCAGAAACGGGCCATAACCGAAGCTATATTTTGCAGGTACCTTTCGGCAGCTTAAAGACTGACATGGAGTAGGTGGGGAGGGCTTGAACTACCGCCTTCAAAAGTATCTCTTTGCCAGAATGAGATAGGAAGCGATTCTGCCAACCCTGGAGTTTAGTGGAGATTCTATCCATTATGTAGCTGAGGGCTTCCCCTTTCCTTCTTCCTATTTGCTCCGGGAGTCCAAGGTAAATGCTCTTTCATCCTTCATTTGGTATGTTAAGCAAGGATTTGACCATAGCTTTTGTTGAGTGTGATGTTTTTTTTTCCAAAAATCACACTTGATTTGTGTAGGTTGATTGATTGTCCTGACTTTTCACAGTAGATTCTTAGAATGTTTGCTAGCTCCTTTAGCTCCCTTTGATCCACCTTGCAGAAGAAGAGGTTGTCGTCAGCAAAGAGTAAGTGGGTGATGGCAGGAGAATGTTTGGCAATTTTGAGTCCCGAGATTGTTTTTTCCCGTTGGATTTTCTTAAGCAGCTTCACTAAGTATTCAGTTCCCATGACGAAAAGGTAGGGAGAAAGGGGGTCTCCCTGCCTTAATCCTCTGTTTGGTTTAATATCTCCGTAGGGCTGCCCGTTTATTAGTACCTTGTACCTTACTGAGGTTATGCACTCTAGGACTAGCTTAATCCATTGATCTAGAAATCCCCAGTATTGTAGAGACTCTTTTAGAAAATCCCATTCCATTTTGTCAAAAGCTTTTGACATATCGGTTTTAACTGCTACAAATTCCCCTTGTGTTGAGTTTTGATTATTCAGCGAGTGTAGGAGTTCTTGGGCGATTAGGATGTTATCAGTGATTAACCTGCCTTCTACAAAAGCTGGTTGAGATTCTGAGATAATTTGAGGGAGAATTGGTTTAAGCCTAGCAGCTAGAATTTTGGCTATAATCTTATAGCTCACGTTGCAAAGGCTTATGGGTCTATAATCTGCTAGGGTAGATGCTCCTTCTCGTTTTGGGATGAGGCAGATGTGAGTTTCATTGATGGGTGGTTCCATTTTCCCTTCTGAAAAGAATTTATTTATCATGTTAAGCTAACTATTCTCAAGTTAAATATTAATCTTCTAATTAAATATTTTAACTTACAATACATTAATAACCAAAAAACCTAATATTCACAATAATAGTTTAGTACTTTAGATTACAAAATGGATGTGAGTAGACTTAATTGGGGGGGGGGGTGTTTCTCAACCCATATTATATGTCTTGCCCATGCCGAACTTCAAGGATAGTTTAAGTGTCGCTCATCACACTTCTAGACCGCATCTGTCTTATTATCTTCTTTGTTAACTATTTACAATGCAAAACATCAATAGTTTATACTTACCATTATAATATGAATTTGTGCAAATAATGAAATGTTTATGCAAGTTGAGTTCTCTAATTATACTTTAGAATACACAAAATTTGTTTGAATGATTATCGCGTTCTCAAACTACTTCCTCATTATACAGCCCCGATACGTTACTTCGTATCAACCCCGACAATCAACCTAGTAACCCGAGTTTTTTACTAACCGTACTTAGATCATTTTTTGAGTCATTTGAGGCATATCGTCTGACCTTGAATTGTTATTCTGTTAACATAGATCATGGACGAGTTTTATCTCGCTCCACACATCCAATCTTAGTTGAGTATGTCAGCCTTCTACAGTTTACACATTCAACCTTTCCCAAACATTTTTAGACTCAAATCTTGCCTCTCATTTTAGTCCCGATAATCTAACACAATTTTTCTTAGTTTTGTAAAAGTGTTTATAAAATCTTTGGGTCTAACTGATCGTCTAGATCCATTGTCTAGCCTTACGCCCATTAATTCTCGATTCCTACTTGATCCTCTACAATTGTGGTATGGTAACTTTATTTGTAGGTCTTACACCATTAAGTCATGGTTTTTACTCTACGTTGACTTAATGACTGTTAATACAATTCCCTCATAAGATCACTTATATCATTAAGTCGTGGTTCTTACTTCGTGAACACTTAATGGATGCCAATATCATTCCCTCATTGGGTATTATACCATTAAGTCTTGGTCTTTACACTCCATGTTCACTTAATGGAGATCGATATTGTTCCTTTATTAAACCTTATATCATTAGATTGTGGTTTTTACTGCGTGTTCACCTAGTACATGACTCCCTAATAACCACTAAGGTTACATATTGACCAATATAACCTTAGTCCCTTATTTCGGTCGCTTTGGCGGTTCTAACCACTTTATGGTCGTTCTGATCTTTCAGGCGTGACTTAGATCCCGCCAAACTTTTATCACATAGACCTTGGATCATTTGGTAACTCTGATCACCTAGGCCATTTATGGCCAAGAAGGTCGTTTGCACCTTTATAGGTTTGTCGGGCCGCGTGGATCGTCTTGCGTTGAAGTTGACCGGAATTCTAGGTCGCGGTCATTACACTTTTCCCCTTTACACAAAAGCAAATTATTTGAAATTGCAAGATATATGATCTAAACCTAGGAAATCTTGTAAATGCACATATTTCATAGTGTAATTACCTAAGACTTTTAGCTAAAAGCCTCTAAACAATTTGATAAAGACTAAGATATGAAATCGAAATTTTGAACACACAATCGGATTTGATTTGTTATCACTTATCGTTGTTGCTCGTTGTGACGCTAGCAACAATAAGTAAAAAACATTAACCAAAAACATTTTAAACATGTGTATAGGGTATAAGGATATAACAATAAAGTTGGGTTGTCTTTCGATGTACATAATCAATAGAACTCGATTTATGACATCTTTATCGGAACTATGAGTGAAGTGGACATGAGACGGATAGTCTTAAATCGTGACGTACTTGTTATCCGACTTAACCCACACGTAACAAATATATACTTGTACCTTATTTGTATCTCTCCCCCAATTTAAGTAAGAGAAATACAACAAAAAAAACCTTGATCATATTCCCTTATTTAAATTGACGGAGGATTACATTTGTTCCAAAATTAAAGTTTTTTTTTTTTTTTACAAAAATGAAAAACTGCAAGTAACAATATACGTTAAAGTTACCTTATTATAATAACAATATAAGCTAAAGTCCATGTGAAATGGAATGGGCTGATTTGATAATATTGGGCCCAACTAAAGCCTCTGATTGACTTAGAGACAACGCAAAAGTGAGCAATGAAATTTCTGATCATATAATTTTTTCGCGATTGTTCAGTCTTCCACTGCTCTCAGAGAAGAGAGAGATCTGAGGTCGAATGGTCCAGGAGAAGAAGAATCTCTCTTAGATCGTTTGATCTGATCCGCGACGAGAAGATGGGAATCCTGTTCACGCGGATGTTCTCTTCCGTGTTTGGTAATAAAGAAGCTCGTATCCTTGTCCTTGGTCTCGACAATGCTGGAAAAACCACCATCCTCTGTAAATTACTCCTCCATATTTCGCATTTGTCTAAATCTTGCCGCATTTGTGTGATAGATTGATTATTCAGTTCCTAGGGTTTTCGATTCGACGTTTTGTTTTTTAATTTGGGTTTAAGTTGTGTTACCTTTCTTCTATGTTTCTCCAGATCGGCTTCAAATGGGGGAAGTAGTCTCTACGATTCCGAGTATGTATCTTTCTCCATGATTTGTCAATATTGGATGCTGTACTTCTTATTTTTCGTCGGATCTAGTTTGATATGAATTCGGATTTCATGTTTATTGGCTGAAAATTCTGATCCCGTGCAAATTTCGCTTTGTTCCGATCTGCAGCTATTGGGTTTAACGTCGAGACTGTGCAGTACAACAATATCAAGTTTCAGGTCTGGGATCTAGGTACGTTCCTAAAAATGTGTGCTCATATGCAGTAAACTTCGAATTTGAGCTACTGCAAATGATTTAGGTATGAACGGAAGAGTACTTGTAGACCCACATTATCTATGCATTAGATAGATCCAGATCAAATCGTTTTTTTATGGATCGTGTTCGAGATTCTCTTAGTCCCCTGAGTCTTCCTTACGTGTTGACTGGCTCCATGTCAAACTTGCCTTGCAGTTGATTCTGCTATACAGTTGCTATTCTGTTTCCTGTTTTAATGAAAAAAAAAGTGGTTTCAACATAGATTAACTTGGCTTTTCATTTGGCAGGTGGACAAACGAGCATCAGGTACCTTAATGCCCTTTTTTATCATTTCTAGAAAAGATGAAAACTGCATAGACTTTGAAGGCACAAAGAGCATATATGGCTCCATAGTGTCCTGTGTTTTGCCCAACTTTTAATGGTTATCATGACAGGCCGTACTGGCGATGCTATTTCCCAAATACACAAGCAGTGATCTATGTTGTTGACTCGAGTGATACAGATCGCATTGGGGTGGCGAAAGAGGAGTTTCATGCAATTTTAGAGGTAAACTATTGCCGTGGCTTTGTTTTCGTATACTGTTCTATGATTTTCATGATGGTCTTCTTGTATCTACATCTGAGAATAACTGAAGCAAATCTTTGCTAGCGACGTATATTAGTAGCTAGGTTGAAATATACTGTTTGTTCTGTTTCTAGTTTAGGAACTATTATAGATGCTCAAGATATTGCATATCAATTACTTTTGGGTTTTCAAACAGCATTTCTGATTAATCGTACTAAAATTGAAATCTCTAGTTAGGCTCTGTCCGTGACACAATCCAACATAACCATTGCTTATTACCTATATCTGATATAACTGGGTAAATAATCTATTTTGTTTTCCTTTTTTTTTTCATTTTTAATAGTAGAACAATAATAAAGTACAGAGTTATAGTTATAATGAATTATGATTAAAATTATTATAAAGCTTAACTTGATGTTTTGGAAACGAGAGGGAAGGCAACTTTTAATTTTTCATTGGAGTTCGTTTTATCCTAAGGTCTGTGTTAGTAACAGAGGGAAATGTATTGCCATAGATTTCACTATCTGCTTTTAATCTGTTTCATAATGCTTCAACTTCTAACTTTGATTCTCTCTCCAATCTAACTTACAGGAAGAAGAGCTTAAAGGCGCAGTAGTTCTCATATTTGCAAACAAGCAGGTCAGTATTATCTTAAAGTTTTTCCCTTTCACCTGAATTTTGTCTGATTCATAAAATTTTCAGTTCCTTTCTAGCTAAAAGAAAATCATTACACTCTTTAGTTTGGTTTACATGTAATGAGTTTCCTTAAATCAATGGAACAGGATCTTCCTGGTGCACTTGACGACGCTGCTGTGACAGAAGCCTTGGAGTTGCATAAGATAAAGAGTCGTCAATGGGCAATCTTCAAAACTTGCGCTGTCAAAGGCGAAGGGCTTTTCGAGGGATTAGACTGGTAAGTACATTTTCCATATTCATAAGACCAAGTTTCAATTTCGCTGGTTATGGCAACAAAGCAAAGGGTTTGTTCGTTTGCTCATTACGGAGACAGCGATGGTAATTTATGTTCGTTTTGCCCCCCTTGGTTCAATGACTTGTTGTTGAGACCTGTCGTTGAAACTGGTAGCCAAACATGTTCGTTTATCTCTCGTTGCTAGTTCAGCAACAAGTTTTGGCGACAATTCTCGGTGACGAGTCTCGAAGATTTAAAATTAAATGCTCGATTTTTCAGCAATTTGAATTGTAAATTATTTGTTGTCGAGACATGTCGTCGAATGACATACATAAACGAACATCATTTTGTCATTTGTTGCTGGTCGCCAGCAACAACTAAACGAAAAAATTACTTGTCCTTAATCGCCAGCGACAATGAAACAAATAACATTGCTGTCCCTCGTCGTTGTTCCCCGTCGTGTCTAGCAACGCACAAACGAGCATACCCAGACACTCTTTGCCAGTTTGTTCTGACATAGTTTCTCTTATTTCTTGTTCTTCTTCAGGTTGAGTAATACGTTGAAGTCAGGAAGTGGCTAAAGATGGAATTGCAGACAAATGCAACACTTACTGGTCAGCTTCAACTGTTTGTTACTTATTTTGATTTGCTTAGAATGGGTTTTAGTTCTTTTTCCAAAGAGTTATATATTAATGACAACTTCACCGAATTCTTCTCTCTTTTTGTTCCCTTACTTTATGAAAAAACTAAAACTCTGCACCCATTTATGGTTGGGACTTATAAAACAGGTACATCAATTTTAAACATGAATATTAATTGAATTTAAAGATAAAGCGTTAAAAGTTCCAAATGGTATTTTTGGATGTCTAAATTGCTTGAGTAAGCAGTCAAATAAATAGTTTTCTGTTTATAAGAAGTTTCAGTCTATTGGGTTATAACTTTTTCTTTTCAGAATCAATTTTTAAACATATATATGGTTTAATACAGGGACTATGGTGAAACAAATCTTGCGGTTATATTGTATTTTAAACTCTATAGTTTAGTGAAATAAATTTTATAGTTTGAAAATTTGGTAAAATAATTTTCATCAATTTTGGTACAAATAAATCAAAATCGAAATATCAAAGATTTGATTATTAAAAAATAAATTATAATTAGTCTGAATTTATAATTTAATAGGCCGAAGTCAAACAATTTATAGTAAAATCAAAAATATATATTTTTTAATATAGTTTAGATTAATTATCATTATTTATAATTTAAAAGAAAACGTTAAAAAATAATTTTGATCTTTAAGTATATCTTTAAGCTATTAAATTATAATTTCACACTGATTATAGTCTACTGTTTAATAATTAAAATTTTCAAGACATGAATTTTGATTTTATTTATACCAAAACTGATGTATGTTTATTTTACTAAACATATTGCGCATGAAGTAAAAAAACGGTAAAAATAAAGTTAAAATATTCATTTTCAAGTCTAATCAACTCTTACGTTATCATATCATATGGTTCAGCGGTCACGTCCCCTTTCTTAAGCAATACTTTATTCATTTTCTCTTTTCTCCAACTAGTACTAAGCGGCATATTTTCTACATTTTCTATTCTTTTTTGACTAAATATTCAAATTTATTTAAATTAATCATTTGTAAGTAAATGATAAAACACTTTTGGAAAGATTTAGGGGTGCCGTTTATTTCATTTCCGTAAGCAATTTCATAGTTGATTTTGTTTCTATAGTTAATAGTGTGGTCGCCTGAAAATACATGATCTATTCTGTGACAACAGTATGTTTCAACGACGAAAATGTTGTTTTTTGTATGTTGTTGGTTCAACGATGTGTTACTGAGATATGTTGTCGAACTGTTCTTTTACATGTCGCTGGTTCAACGACAAATTTTGGCGACACGTTTCGGCGACCAAAAATTAAACGATTGAAATTTTCAGCAATTCAAATATTTAATCGCTCGTTCAACGACGACAAGCAAAAGAAAAACACTCTGTCGTTGTCGCTCGTCGTTGGCGACAACCAAAAGAATAACATTACTCGTCGCCATCATTCGTCGCTATCGTCCGTCGTTGATGCTAGTGACAGACAAAGAACATGCCCACAGTGGCATGGCATTTTTTTTTCAAGAAATGGCATGAAATCTATTTGTGGTGTTGCCGACAATACCTTCGTAGAACCAAACTGTACATGGTAGGCGATAGGGTTTCGGCGACAAATCTGGCGATTGAATCGGCTTTTAGTTCAGAGATTTCGGGGTCTCCCGATGAGGCCCAAAGTGGGCCGCTCCAAGTCTAGAGCTAGGAGCAGAGGACTCTCTCAAGCCCCACCTCTTTCATCTCCTCCGTCTGCACCAAAAGTTCTGATTCTACCTCTTCCCGAAATTGGTACTTCCATCCAAGCTACGAAATCTATATCTTCTCCGCATGATTCGGTTCCAGTAGTCCCAGAATTTGGTACTCCCGTTCCTTTTTCATCCACTGCTCCAAATCAGAATCTGAATTCCTAGATCTCTCAAGCGCAAGATTCTAGAGATTCCCGTTCTGTCTGCGGGCATTGCGGGTTCCTCAAACTCCTCCCATTCCATCCCCTGTCTGCCAATAGTGGCAGATCATCCGGCTCTGATCACGCGGAGGTTTATAGCAATTGGTTTCGCTATGAGTATGATCTATTTTAAAATTTATAAACCTCTACTCCCGACCACAAGGGGTATTGTAGTTAGAATGAGGGTCGATCCACGGGAGGCGAATTGAGCATGTAATTTCGAAATTAAATTTAAACTAAGACAAAGCAAGCTCGGGGTTGTGAAGTAACAAGCGCGAAATTTAAAATACTTAAGAAAAACAATAAACTAAAACGTTAAACTTAGGGATCTACGGATCATGCGATACTTGGTGATCCAACTATTCAAACTTCTATCCTAACAACCTAGACGTCACCGTTAAATATTGAACCGGTCCACTCTCGTGCGACAATCGCGGTCCCTATGCTACGCATGAGCTCGGTACTGACCCCACATTGTCACTTTCGTAAGGAATCGTAATCCTACTCTCTACTAACACGCAGTAAATCGATCGCGGCTTAATCTACGAATTCTTAGCTTCGACTAACAATTCAACTAGACGAATCGCTCACTCTAACGATTATCCATCAATTTCTACCGGCGCGTTACACTCAATCTAGAAATCATTTA
>KE150661.1:36125-47027 GCA_000411095.1 Aethionema arabicum
TAAATTCTACTTAGATTCCTGCAAAATCATAACAAAACTCATAAAAGTATAGGTTATTTGGTCAGTAAAATCGTCACAAAATTGCACCGATCAGGCTCATAATTTTCCAGGTCCTTTAGGACATAATTCACCTCCGACTCTTCCTTGGGTTGTTTGATTCAAAGTCTCACCTCGCAACCTTCACAATGTAGCCGATCCTACATATCTAGAGGATGGCACCCCTATTTTTTCAAAAGCATCCTTCTGTTATCTTCCACGAGACTGGTAATTGGTCTAACTATCTAGTTGCTACATTTAATGGAACCCCTCCTCACCCGAGTAAAGTTTTCAATGACCTTAACCCCATTTGGGAGAGAATGGGGAACATCTCGATTCTTAAGAAAGGTCACTTTTCTCACCTCATACTCATCCCTCATGTGCCTACAAGGGAGTGGGTCTCTCAAGCGGGATACTGGCAATCAGGGTTGTGTGGCTTCAAAATCACCGAATGGACTCCAGATTTAGCTAATATAGATGAACCGTTAGCTTCTGGTCTGGTGTGGGTTAAGCTGTTCAATATTCCAAAGGGGATGAATACAGAAGCTCGTATCAGTATTATTGCCAATGCCATTGGGGTAGAGATGTCAATTCGGGCTAAAGCCCGCAGGCTAGCCCGACCCGAACCTGAAAATATGCGGGCTCAAACTCTAATATTTGAGCCCGAAAAAAAGGGCCAGCCCAGGGTTAAATATTTACGGGCTTTCCGGGCTTCGGGCTGGGCTAGCCAGCGGCCTATCATCTTCTATTAAAACATATTAAAACATTGATTTATATAAGAGTTTTCATGACTAATTTAACATTATTATAAAAATTTTAATGATTTAAACCACTAAAATCATGAATATTTAGAAATCGTTGAACTCTTATAACTCTTTACTTCACTAACTTTATTTAAATATTTTGATTTTATTTTGTTCATATTGATTTATTTACATTTATATTGTTTTTATTTGTAAGTTCAGAAAGTCTGAAAAAATCCGAAAAGCCCTGAAGCCATGTCCGGGTTGGACTTCAAAATATAAGCCCGAAAAAAAACGGGTCGGGTCAGGCTCGGGCTCAAATATGTACGGGCTTCTCGGGCTTCAGGCCAGGCCGTGCTAGCCCGATTGATATCCCTACATTGGGGAGCCATTGCATACTGAAAGGTCTGCTTTACCTTCTTCTCGGTCGAGTGAAGCCAAGGTCAAGGTGGAAATCTCATTGAGTAAACCGGTTCCCAGCATTATCAAAATCAACGATGTGAGAGGAAACTCAGTCATCATAGAGGCAGAATACCCAAGACTTCCACCAAAATGTTCGAAGTGCGAGGAGTATGGACATTTAATAGCGAGGTGTTCTAAACCCAAGATTATGGTGAACTCCGAGCTTCCAAAAATTTCAGGTATTTAAAAAAACCAAGAAGCAGAGTGGAGGAGGGGAAGACAAAGGAACCAAGTGTGCTGTCTGGCCAGGTAAAGGAAAGAGGTAACGTTGGTCTTAAGTTATCGTCAGATCCTCCTGCAGCCCCTCTGTCATCAAACCTTTCACTTCTACCCAAGTTACTACCCTCACCAACTGCTAAAATGGCCGAGCAGTTGAATAATCAGGGGAAAAGATCGATATTGGCAACGACTAACAAACCCTCCTCAAAGTCTCGAGCTTCTAGCCTTCCTCTGCTCCACTTCAGGGCTGTTAACAGGAAGTCTGAGCCATCAATTGAGAATCTTTCTAGACTCCCCAGATATTCAACCTCAGCAAGTACAAACTTTCAATTCAAATGCAAAGACTACTGCTCAAACAACTCTAGTCGAGCCGAATCAGAGGATTTCTCCAGCTTCCTCGAGTTCTCAGGAAATTGATATGATCACTTCAGCTCAGGCAATTATGCGCAAGCGGGCTAAATCTCCTCTGATTCTCATCCCTGTTTCCTCGGTATCTAAACAGCAGGCTCTTAGTCACACCCAAAATAAAAAGAAGTCGGGGCTTAAGTCAGAAAATTTGGGAACACTAGGTGTAGAGTCTCAATCTCAGGATATCTCGGAGGGGGTTCTTCTTCTTCCTCCTCTTAAGTACCTCTCTTTCAGGACCTTTTTTGTATTATGTATATGATGCAGACTAAGATTTTTGGATGGAACGTTAGGGGCTTATATCGCCCCAAACATTAGAGAGAAGTCAGAGCATGGATTTTGTCTAGTGGAACTCAATTAGGATCATTAATTGAGACGCATGTTAGTGAGACTAGGGCTAATTTAATAGTCCAAAGAATAATGCCCGGTTGGAGGCTCATTGTTAACTACATCCTCGGGGTAATTGGTAGAATTTGGGTGATGTCGGATCCAGATCAGTTATCTGTTATGGTGTACTTAATGGATTCACAAAAAATCATATGCGGTGTCATCAATCTGGCCACGTTAGAAAGCTTTACCTTAGTGACAGTCTATGCATCTAATGAACTTGATCCTCAGGCTCAGTTGTGGAGAAAATAACACAATTCTCAAAGGATGTCAGGCTAATTAATCATCCTTGGTGTATAATAGGGGATTTTAACCAGATTGCTTTGACCTCTGAATACTTCTCAGCAGCGGGTGGTTCTCCCTCATCTCAAGGGATTAGAGCTTTCCAAAATTTTCTTACCGAATTAGAACTGTTTGATTTTCCGTTCAGCGGCGTTCATTTCACTTGGACTAACACGCGTCTTATTGATCCTGTAACAAAAAAGCTCGACCGGGTCTTAATTACAGATGAATGGATGTTGAAGTTTCCTCTTTGGCACGTTATTTTTGAAGCCTCAGGTGTGTCTGATCATGCCCGGTATATTCTCTATTTGGGTGCTAATATTGAGAGAACACAAATTTTAAATATTTCAGTTTTCTAGCTGATTATGCCTACTTCGAGTCACTAGTTACACAACACTCGTTTTCTGTTGAAGTTTAGGGATCTAGTATGTTCAAGTTCGTCCAACGAAGGAAGGGTTAACCTTTGTTAAGAGCTCTTAATAAGGACAACTATCAAAATATTCACGGAAAAACCATAGAGATTTAATTCAAGTTCAAAGGGACCTCATGACCAACCCATCGGGGCTTTTGTTTGAGCAGGAGTCAACAGCGTATAAAAGATGGTATTCTCTAGCTCTAATAGAGAATGAATTCTACAAACAGAAATCAAGACTCAAATGGTTAAAAGAAGGGGATTTTAACACTAAATTCTTTCATAGAGCGGTGGCCCAAAGATATGCTATTAATCGAGTTAAATGTTTACTTGACGATCAAGGATAACGAGTATCTGATCCGGTCAGCATTAAAACTATGATTCTGGATTTTTACAAGGGTCTATTGGGTTCATCTAATAGGTAGCTAGAGGTAAAAACAGTGGAAGATCTTCAACATATTCTCCCTTTCAGGTGTTCAGAGGAGTTAAAAAAGCAGTTATCTGAGATCCCTTCGAGCTCCTTTATTCAGGATATAGAGTTTGGCATGGCAAAGAATCGGGCTCCAAGACCCGATGGGTTTCCCATAGATTTTTATCAGTAAACCTCGAGCATTACAGGTAGAGATTTGGTTGAAGCCACAACTGAATTCTTTATGAATTGTTCCCTCTTGAAGGAAATTAATGCCACTACTATTTGTTTAATCCCAAAATTAAAGGAGCAGACAGACTCAGTGACTTCAGGCCGATTTCATGTTGTAATGCCACCTATAAGGTTATTTCCAACATCCTTGCCCGCAAAATTAAATTATTCTTATCGTCAGCTGTCCAGAGGAACTAGGCCGGATTTGTCCAAGGAAGACTACTAGCTGAGAACGTTCTCCTTGCTTCAAAATTAGTTCATGATTTTCATAAATCAGGTCCGACTAAGATGGGTTGTTTGACGGTTGATCTTGCAAGAGCCTACGACAACGTCTCTTGGGATTTTATCGTTAATATTCTTCATGCTATAAATGTCCTTGATCAGCTTATTCAATGGATACGAGTATGCATCACTACTCTGTCGTTTTTAGTCAACGTGAACGACAAACTCATTGGGTATTTCCCAGGAAAAAAGGGCTTCGCCAAGGAGATCCCCTGTCCTCCTCGTTGTTTGTTCTTGTTATGGATGTTTTGTCTCAGATGTTGGAGTTAGGAGTTGTTGAGGGAAGGTTTGATCTCCCAAAAAGATGTAGGCGACCTTTGGTCACTCACCTCTCGTTTGCGGACGACCTTCTCGTGTTCTTCAATGGTGATGAGGATTTTCTCCAAGGGGTTCTGAATATATTCGATGATTTCTATGTAACCTCGGGTCTCTAGATGAATTACCAGAAAACGATGTTGTTTTTTAATGGTAATTACCACAAGTTTCTCAATTTATGGCCTCATCATTTGGTATCACCCAAGGTAACCTTCCAGTCAGGTACCTTGGACTTCCTTTATCACCAAGATCAATCAGGATCCAAGACTATGAGGTTCTAATTGATAAAACTCCAGCCCGAGTGAACTCATGGTTGACCCGCCAGCTCTTCTTTGCGGGGAGGCTACAATTTATCCGATCTGTCTTGAATAGCTTGATCAATTTTTGGCTATCGGTTTTTATCTTTCCAAAGAAGTGTTTAAACCGTCTGGAGAGGATTTGTAAAGTGTTTCTATGGAAAGGCAATGCTACATCAGCTCAATGTGCCAAAGTGGCATGGGATACTATTTGCAAACCCAAAGATCAAGGAGGTCTAGGTTTGAGAAAGCTATCAAAATGGAATTATGTTTTTGCCCTCAAGCTTCTTTGGTTTCTATTTTTTAACGCAGGATCTCTATGGGTAGCTTGGACTAAAGCTAATTTAATGAAACGGGGTTGTATTTGGTATTCTCAGTTCTCCAATAAGGGCAATTTATAATGGAGGAAATTGTTGAGTTTTCGTAATCTTGTTGCTTCTTTTTTAAATGCAGGATTATAACAGGAGATTCAGCTTCCTTTTGGTATGATAATTGGCTCGATCAAGGTTCTCTCATTAGTGTTCTTGGTGAATCTAGCCCATATATTTCAGGGATTGGCTCACACTCTTTTGTCAGCCAAGCCATTCGAGGGGGCCATTGGAGCATCTCAAGTTTTAGTAGAAGCCCTATTTTGCGCTCAATTTGGAACTTACTGCCCTCCTCACCTCCGGATCTAGCTGCTCAAGGTGAAGATGAATATTTATAGAAGATTTATGTCACTCGATACTCCTCCAATTTCTCTAGTCGAACCACTTGGAACATTCTCCATCCTTCATTACCTAGAGTTTCGTGGTATAAGGTTGTATGGATTAGACCAAGTATACCGAAACACTCGTTCCTCTATTGGCTTGTCGTGCAAGGAAGACTTCCGACTCGGGACAGATTGTAAAGATGAGGTTTAAATATTGATAGTTCGTGCCTAATGTGCAGGTCCGCCACCGAATCGTTGGATCATTTGATAGTTCAGTGTGACTTTGCTAGGAGAGTTTGGTCAGCCTTCTTCTTATCCCAAACAATCAGCCAATGGACTTTATTGCTTCCCTTTTAGATTGGTCTCTCAAGAGGAATGCAGAAAAAAGTATGATCAAAATTGAGCTTCTTCTTATTCAAGCTATTGTGTATGAAATATGGGTTGAGCGTAATGGTCGGGCCATGAAAGATCTCCTCTCACTCATAATTTGTTGGTTTCAAAAATCGGAACAACGATTAGATGCAAATTATTGGTAGGTCCTTATTCTTCTTCCAACCACGCTTCAGCTGTTCCATTCCTCCAAATCTGGTTTCAGGATTTCCAGACGCATCCACCTCATTTGATTTAGTCCCAGGTTCATGTTCGAGGCTCCATTCATTAACAATGCATTACGGTTAATTCCTTTCGAAGTTCGGCAATTTCCCAATTAGTCTCCTGAAATGAATTTCAATTAATGACTCATTTTCCACTAATATAATAATTAAACTCTCATCCGATTAATATTATTTAGTTGTTAACCAAAAAAAAGACAATACCTTCGTATATATACATATTACTTTTTTCCATCAATTATGTTATTAGTGAGAATAAATTATTGCCGCTGAAAATTGCACACGAACATCACTTATATGTAAACTTTCAACTAGTATTTGAAATCACTTATATGTAAACTTTCAACTAGTATTTGAAATATTTTTGGTCTTTTTTTTAGCCCAAAATTTTGTTGGTTAAGTAAAATTTTATTAAAGTTAACCATGTTGACTAAGTATTCGTTTGAAATAAATAAATTGAATAAATTAGATCTTTCTGGTCGCATGAAATTAAAATAAGTTTTAATGATTGAACTTTGTCGAGTTGGTGAATAAAGCTACAAGTTTAAAAAAAAATCACCTTACTTTTGTTTTCAAATATTTTCTTGACTTAGAGCATCTCCAATGGTTCACTCTATTTTTTACTCCAAAATAGAGTAACCTCATTTTGGAGTTGAGTTTTACTCCGATGGTTCACTCTATTTTTTACTCCAAAAAAGAATATTCTAAAGTATATTCTATCTCTATTTAGTTTATATTTATTAATTATATCTTTTATTTTCAAATTTGCAAATTAATTATTTTGTTTTCTTTATATGAATTATAATATTATTTAAAATAAAACTTTCATTATATAAATAAAATAACATTACATTACATCAAATAAAAACAATATTGGTAGATCCAGAAGTGATTTACCGGATTATTAAGTTTTTAATATTTGTTGTATTAATATAATTTAATGTTGTTTTTTATTTGCTTTGTATTTTTGAGTTTATGTTTGATTATGTTATTGTGCCTTTTTTAATTATATATATATATATATATAATATATTGCATCATAATATTTTTAATTAACTACATTTTATATTTACAAGATAAGAAAATAAATTTATTATAAGTTATAAATAATAAAATATCATTTATAATATTATTAAGATGAAAATTAAAATAAAATATAATTGGAAGAACAAGTTTATAAATAAAAAAGTTTAATTCCAAAATTGAGTTAAAATTTGGTTAAATGGAGTAATTTGAGTTCAAAAATAGGTTTACTCCAAAAAAAATGGAAGGACTAGTTTGTAAATAAAAAAGTTCAACTCTAAAATGGAGTAGAAAATGAGTTTACTCCATAAATGAAATTTGGAGTTGAAAACTGGGTTTACTCCATTTTCGAGTGGAAAATGGAGTACCATTAGAGGTGATTTTACTCCAAAATGGAGAAAATGGAGTACCATCGGAGTTGCTCTTATTATTATCTATATTCCAAATAATTATTTAAAATGAATAAAGTAATTTTATTTTATGCTTTTCTGAATTACAATTTTTTTCTCTTTTATTTTATTTCTAACAATAGTTAATATAACACACATAAAATTGAGCTAGGTTTGAGCATAAAAACCGGAACTGAATAATCGAACTGAACCAAATCGAATCACAAAAAAAATTTTGTTTGGTTCGGTTGTGGCAAAAAATAACCATTGGATCTTAAGTTTGAGATCCATGGATATTGGGTAATAACTAGATCTGAACCAATATTCATTTCTAGCAAAAAATAACCATTGGATCTTAAGTTCGAGATCCATGGATATTGGGTAATAACTAGATCCGAACCAATATTCATTGGTTATCCAAAAGTAATTATAATATCACTTTCTTTAGATATTTTTTTAGTTTTTCGGGTATTGTTTTGGTTTTTTCGGGTAAGTTTATTTTTAAATCGTTTGATCAAATATCCGAACTTGAACAAATATCCAAACTTGAACAAATAGGAACCAAAAATGGAATCGAACCGAAACTTCAAAAAACCAAACGAATTCTATATTCATAGAACCGAATAACAAAATTTACTGAACCGAAACTAAACGGATACAGAAATGTCGAACATGAAATTGAGCTATCAATTTATAGTTAAAATGTCTTTTTCTTCTTTTTAATGTGTTTTTCTTAAAATGAAAAATTATCATATTTTTTTTGCGATAAAAAAGTTATCATACTTCAAATTATTATAAAATAATAATTAAAAATATGAATTTTCTAAAATAGTAGGAAAACAAAATAAAGAACGACAAATGCACATGCTATTGCTCTCAAATTTCAACTCGTTTGCTATTCGGCTAAGGTTCGATGACACGTGTCGTTTCTCTAATAGGTATCCTCAGATCTCCCTGGACCCACCTACCTCCTCTCCAAGCGCGTTTTACACAATCGCCACTCTGAGAGCATCAAGAGTCAATAGAGCCCAAACCAACTCTTCTTCCTCTCATTATTCGCCTCACAAAGAGAGAAAACGATTCATGGCTTCACGACCGTGCGATTCATGTAAATCAACGGCTGCGATTCTCTTTTGCCGCGCAGATACAGCGTTCCTCTGCGGCGAGTGCGACGGGAAGATCCATACAGCTAACAAACTAGCTTCCCACCACGAACGAGTTTGGCTCTGTGAGGTTTGCGAGCAAGCTCCTGCACACGTCATGTGTAAAGCTGACGCCGCCGCTCTTTGTATCACTTGCGATCGAGATATCCACTCTGCTAATCCCCTTGCTCGCCGCCATGAACGCGTCCCCGTCACGCCTTTCTATGACATCCTCGGCTCTGAAGGATCAGCAAAATCCGCCTCCTCTGTTAACTTCCTCGACGACGCTGAAGGAGATGCTGACGTCAGCAAAGAAGCTGCGTCTTGGCTTCTACCTAACCCGACGAACAAGGAGGGAGGGGATAGCTTTAATTTGTTCTCAGATCTTGATTATTCCGCCATGGATCTGAAGACGGAAGCGTCTGGAAATAGCTCCGGGAATGATGGAGTCGTTCCTGTTAAGAACACTCGAGCGCCGTTTCTGAACGAAGATTACTTCAATTTTGAAATCTCACCTTCCAAGACTTTCCAATTCAGTAACATCAGTCAAAATGTATAAATCTTATCTCTCCAATAATCTGCAATTTCCTGTTTGCTTACCATTGAAATCAAGTTATTCAGATCTACACGGTTGGTTAGCAAACGAAGATTTGATTCGTAGGGGTAATTTAGGAATTAGGTCAACAAATTGTATCTGATTTCTACTTGATTTCGGAAACTTCTCGTTTTCTCGATCTCTGATATTACTGGAAAATTGATCTGATCTAATATAATATTCAGGTTTCATCGACATCATTAGATGTGGCGCTTGTACCTGAAGGAGGAGCAATGTCGGAAATGTCGAACACGACGACGGCAGCACCAGCCGTGCAGCTATCTCCGGCGGAGAGGGAAGCTAGGGTTTTGAGGTACAGAGAAAAGAGGAAGAATCGAAAATTCGAGAAGACGATTAGGTATGCTTCACGTAAAGCTTACGCGGAGATGAGGCCGCGGATCAAAGGACGTTTCGCGAAAAGAGCGGATGGGAAGAGCGGTCACGACGGAGGAAGAGGAGACGTCGGCGGTTTCGGCGTCGTCCCGAGTTTTTAAGATAGTAACGGTTATTAGAAGAAATACATGGAAAAGAATATAAAAATGATTGTCGATTTAATGCGAGATTTATTAAATTAAATATTAAAATTTTGAATCTAACGATTTAGGAGTATTCAATATAATTAGTATAATCGAGTTTTTATTGTGATTGTTATAGTATCTTTGTACTAATATAATAGAAAGTATGTTTCTAAATTAGTTAGTTGTCGGAACAAAATTACCATCATTTGTATTATAAATTAATGTTTTATAATATGTTTTATTAATATAACTTATATAATCAACATTTATGCCAATCAAAAGGAAAGGAGGCTTGGGGTTCAGGGTTTTAGAAGATTTCAACATTGTATTATTGGGAAAACATGTGTGGAGAATCTTAAAAGAATCGAATTCATTGTTTGCAAGAGTATTAAAAGGCAGATACTTTGGAAAATCCCACATTCTAACAGCAAAAACAGGATCTAGACCATCTTATTTCTGGAGGGGACTGCAAACTGCAATCCCACTCATGAAAAGAGGATTGAGAAAAGGAATAGGATCGGGTCAAGACACTTACCTAGCTGAAGAACCGTGGTTACCAACAGAGGAGCCAAGAGCGCCTAGGTTGAAGGAAGGGGTGCCATCCAAAAAATGCAAAGTAGGAGAGATGATACTACAACCATCAAGGCAGTGGAACCTAGCAAAACTAGAACAATACGTCGAGTCAACTGATATGGAATGGATAAAAAAGATACAACCTGGTACAATCAATTCAAAAGATTCGTACATCTAGACAAAAACAAAAGAAGGAGTCTATACGGTCAAATCTGGAACCTGGTTACAAGGTAAATTCAAAGGATCACACGAAAATCACGGAATAGACCCCAATTTGGATGAACTATACTCTCGAATTTGGCGAATGGACACAACTCCTAAACTAAAATGCTTTATTTGGCGACTGATGAAAAATTACATTGTTGTGGCAGATAATTTGGCTAACAAAAAACTTACAGGTGATCAGAGTTGCCAGATCTGTGGAAACACAAGGGAGACGACAAATCACTTAATATTCCTATGCCCAATCGCGAGAATGCATGGACCCTATCCGAAGTTCCTGGTTCAAGAAAAGGAGTGTTCACAAACTCAACATACACAAATCTCAGTAGGCTCCTAGAATACACATCAACGGACAAAATTGCCATAAAGAGGAACAAGCAATTCCCATGGATAATCTGGGAAATATGGAAGGCAAGAAACGACTTAGCTTTCACAGGAGCAGCACCAACTCCAAACATCATAGCAAGGAAGAATGGCAACACCTACAAGAACAAAAGGAATCAAGTACGGGAAACTCAATCATAAGAGGCAGATAAGGAACAAATACGAGAGTACCGGAAATCAGAAGATGGACACCACCGCTATCGAGACGTGATCTCGCTCGTAGAGTTGCTACGGGGTATGATGAACTTTAAAATTTATAAAACCTCTACTCGCCC
>KE150663.1:0-19762 GCA_000411095.1 Aethionema arabicum
TTGTTTAACTCTTGTTTTGTTGCATTTCTCCTTAATCTTGTTATTTGTTTGATTTCAATCCTTTAACTCTTTACTTTGTTTGATTCTAATTGTGTGAATTCTAGTATCCTAAGTAATTGCTTTTACTCTTCCAACTCTTGCTTAGTGTGAATCTTTCCTTATCTCATTTTAATTACTTAATCTTAGTTTAGATAACTTGAAAATTCAAAATCTATTTGGTTTAGCTGAAAATTGCAATTAGAACTTGATTAAGAACATTTGGAAATTGTGAGAATGACCCTAACTATACTATTGTGATTAACAATGGGATTTTAGGACAAAGAATTAATTGAACACATAAAAATCCTATTTCAGTAATCATCATCATTTATAAGTATGCCAACCAGACCATTTGTCAAGTTATCAATTATATCGCTTTCAGTTGTGTTGTTGTTGCTTACGAATATATTTTTCATTCTATGCGCGTTGTTGAACCGAGAAATTTAGTGACACTAACCATTGGTGAAAGGTGTACTTCATTTTTGAGTTGGCGTTGTTGATCCGTGCATTACAAGAACAATTTAACGATAATGAATATACATGATTATAGAATAAACTCTATTTAATTTCTATAATTATATACTTAATCTAAATATTATACGCAAAAGATTGTTGATGTCTCATTATATATAAGAATGTATGTTTAACATTATAAAAAAATTAATTACGATATAGTGAGAATTTGAATATAAAATGTCTCTTAATCAATTAAGAAAATAAAGTAAATTCATAGGTGATGATGTTAAACATTAATCACACGTTAGTTCTTACAAAGATAATTAATTATATATTCTCGTCCATCACACGTTAATTCTTATAAATTTTTATTTATTTTATATTTAAATATATATATATATATTTTTTTTTTTTAGTTTTGNTTTTTAGTTTTGAAATTTTAAAATTTTGAATATAAATTCTAACGATTTTTTTTTCATAAGAATATGTTTTTTTAACTTCGATTCTCTGGATATTTTCAAATTTATTTTCTTTTTAGTTTATTAGTTTTTTTATTTATTTGTTTCCTCATATTTTACTATTAGATATTAAAATTTTAGATTTGAAAAAATAAAATTTGAATATAAAAAAAACAAAGACCGAAACAAATAATAGTAAAATTTTATAATTGATTTCCACTTTGGAATCTCACACCTATTCGAGATGGATTCCTATCATTTATAACTATTAAATGTGGTATATTTTATACACGGTATTCAACAAGATGTGGAGTTTTGCATCACGGTTTCAACTCTTTTTTTACTGATGTATGTCTTGCTTTCTAAAAAAGCAACGACCGAACGAACAAAGGTGCTTGTAATAACGATACAATCTAGTTCTATATGCACAGTTCTTTCCGTAATATATCGGGGGTGTGATGTATCTTTCTACATGGTTTCACATGAAGGCATACAGAAATTGGATCGAAGAATCCATCTTTAATTGGTATGTGGTTGAAGCATTTTTGGGTGTTGCGTACATAAAAAATGTCGTTTATGGAATTAAAAAAAAACATCACCATGGATTATGAAAAAGAAAAGCATCAACAAAAAGTTGGTTTATGCATGACACTTAAAGATGAATCCAACGCACAATCCACGGCTTCAAAAATTATAGAAAATGTCGCCAACCTAAGATCAATGTAAATCTTCAATCTCATAAATTATTTTTAATGTTTCTTTCTTTTTAAAAAAGTAAAACAATTTTTGGTTCAATTTGATTTTTTTTTCAGATTCATCGACTTGGCGGACAATTCTCGTTTTCTATCGAGTAATGATGATATAAAATTTATGACATTTGTCCAAGAATCAAATGAGATTCAATCCCATCAAATTAGCATTTCACTATTGCAAGGTGGATGGCAAATGTCTTAAATTGATCTCAATAGTTTTGTAATGTGATATATATTGAAAATAACTAAGACATGAAATATATTTGGCAGGTTCACGCTTAAGACAAGAGAAATTTCTTTTCTTGTCTCTGAAAACCATGGATGCGACAAAAAATAAAGCCAACCAAGTGATAAAATTTATCACATGGACTATATTTATAATATTGTTTTTAACAATGATAGGATTAGTTAGGACCATGATTTTGATGATCTTCAACACTTCATTTGCTTTTACCTCTTTTGTTTTTAGAGCGGTATGGAAGACGACTTTTGACTCGATGGTGTTCTTGTTTATCGAACATCCATTTGATGTTGGTGATATGTGTAAGATCGACGACATACCGGTAAACAAATAAAAACACCAATTTTTTTTCTGTCCTTGCTTTTTTTATAAATATCCTATTTTAAATTTAAAAAAATTTCATGACAAATTTATATTCATTAAAATGGAATTATCAACATTTTTTTTATGTTTTTTGTATATTTAACTCCTATTTTACAATAACTCCTATCTTAAAATCAATGATGAACTTTAAAAAACAAATTATAGCATTCAAAGGAAATTAATGATGAACGTAAAAATCTATCAATGATGAAATTTAGGTGATTTGTTTGCTTTTATAACTCAATTTGTTGTTAGAGAGAAAAATTGAGAAAAAATTGAGAGAAACATTGTGAGAAAAGTTATGGTATTAACACGTAGTAGGAAAAACTTATCTTTTAGTATATATAGATATGTAATATATATATTATGACGATTAATTTAATTATAAAAAATGTCATAAAATATGACGATTTTTGTGACTATATATTTTCGTCACAATATATGATGTAAAACTGTAATATTTTTATCACATTATTATGACGATTAATTTTAGTTACAAAAACTTTATAAAATGTGATAATTTTTGTGACTATATATTTTCGTCTCAATTGTATTATGAGGAAAAACTGTAACTATTTTATCACAATATTTTGACAATTAATTTGGTTTCAAACAACATCATAAATGTTACAAATAACGTCATAAAATGTGACAATATATTCTCGTGACAATATTGTGACGTACTAATTACAATTGAGTGATAACATAATTTAGTAACAACAAAATCACATTTACATTATAAAATTGTGACGAATCGAAGTGTCGCAAATATTTCGTCACAATAAAAATATTTTCTTGTAGTGTAAAGATTCTTAAATTCGGTAAATTTTATATAAAAAATTTATACAAATACCAACACCAGTGAAAACATATACTTTTTTTCCTAAATGTGAAAACATATACTTATATGATACAAACCAACAAAATTAAACTTGTAAGTTATTGTTGTTAAACTAATAATTAATTTCAAAAATCTTGAAATGCATTTATTACACAAGTTAATGTACTTATAACAATTACTCAAACTATAGTTCACATGATGAAATCATATTGTTATGTTTTAAATAAAAATATATTCAGTTGAGAACTTGGGATAATATAAGTAGCAACGAACAACTTCATATAAATCATTATAAGAGTACTTGCATAATGTGTGTGTGTTTTTTTTACTCCTTAAATGATGTGTTTTTATCTCGTTTTATTTGTATTTTATTTATAATAGTTAACTTAAAATTTTTAGTCGATGTTTCTGGTACGATTTCAAATAAATATTATATATTTTTTTTATGTTTCCAAATACTTAAATGAAAATCCAATTTTTTATAGGCTTATATATTTCAAATATAACATGTAAATATTTTTATAAAATAAACGAATGTACATATATATAGTATATATATAAGACTTGATAGTTTATCAATGGTTTACTAAACTAGACAAAACGTAAATTTAAAACAAGTTGACAACAATATTTTACATTATCATGGTTTTTTTTATTTCAAATTCTTCCACCAATTGAATTATAGATTTTGGTTACCAAAATTCAACTTCTCATACCCATAAGAAACTGGTACAACTTTATGTTAAGACGTAAATTATCGTGGTTCACAATAAATACATTATTAATAGTTATCAATTGCTTAATATAGCTATGAACATTTTAAAAAAACTACTTTATTTTTCTTTTTTTTTAGCTCAACGCACATTTGTTAATAAATTTTCTCAAATTATATTTTTATTTCTAATCATTTGTTTTATTATGATAAGGATAATTTTGTCAAAATTACGGGGAAAAAGCATAAAAACATAAATTAAACTATCCAAAAAAAAACATAAAATTTCAAATGATTTGAAACAAAAAAAATATAGTATTGAAACACCCTATTCAAAAAATGAGGGAGTATCAATTAGTTTATTTAAACCCTTTTATTCTGTTTGTCGTTCTCTATTTTTTTTTAATATCAATTTTGGGCCATAGATCCGGCCTAATAAGCAAATTGTTGTACAAATCAAAACATGGTAGATTCAAATTCGGGTGTCTAAATATCATAGAAAAACAATTTATCACTTGTACTATTTTGTCTTGACGTTTTCTCTATCTTGTTGTCATGAATTTTATGATAAGTTTGTGCATTTATCAGTGATCCGCTCCGTTTGATATTTGATATTTGCTTAAGCTTGTGATTTTACATGATATTTTAAAAACGGAACAGAACGGATATTCGACTTTTTTACAATTGATATTTGCTCCTTTTTTTATGAATATCAAATTTATTATTTGTTTTGTTCTAAAGTTTATAGATATATCGAATTAAAAAAAATTATCGGTCAAGCGGATCTTACTAATAATTTGTCGTGCCCTAACATTTATATAATGAAACGAGTATAAGTGTTGAAAAACAATGATCGCGACCTTTTTCATTAAATATTGAAAAGAGGGTGCAGGAGTGCTTAATTAAATAGTTATAATATTTATAATTTATTACTCTTTTTATTAAAATATGAATCTAGACCATAGTCCACACTTTTTTTATCCGTTAACTTTTATATTTGTCTTTACCTCCCAATCCTAATTAACTTATTACACTATCACTTTGGATCACTCGTGTTCTATATTATTAACACTTAACTTTTAAGCAAACGTTAATGATGGTTAATATTTGTTTCATAGTTTACTAAAATAAAATTAAAAAATCATGCAAATTGGATTTAAATTTAAATATCACGGAATTTATAACTCAAATTTTAATCTATTATGACATATACTTGCAAACAGTTATGCATTATATATAAAAAAAAATCTTATGAAATTCAATGTATAAAATACACATATATTATATATAATTAGAAAACAGTATTAAATTTTAAAATGACACCTAAGATATTCCCCTACATAGATTATCTGTAGTGCATACAATATTGAAGAATAATAATAATAATATTTGGTTCAACTGTAATCATTGCATGTGAGAATATTAATCAATTATCCACATATCTTTTTCATGATTTCGTTGCCTTTCATTAATTATAATTTTATTTCAGAATTAAAAAATTTACAACTTTGTGTGTAAGTCCTTTGGTCCATTAATTGAACAATAAACAATTATTTATAAGTTGTATTACATGTTTTAAATTGTTATTATTCCATTTAATTGTTGGATAAACATGATTAATGATGAAAATGACAGACTATATTCAATTAATTTTAATTAGTTTAACACTAATTTTGGGCAGAAGAAGACATAAACATAACAAAGTCCACAAGTGCTGCTTTTGGTTGCCAATAGCTATCTACAACGCATAGCCACGTCACTTCAGTTAGGCAAAAGACAGGTAACCACAGAGATCGTGCCACGTGCATCATATCTCGTAACGGCTAGAATAATGTATACACCTTTCTTTTTCAAACTCTTTTAAATGGTCCTCACTTTTCGGAAATTTTTCTACCTCAACGGTCATAATTGTTTCGACTTCAACTTTTGAAAAATACTTTTTCAATTTATTTTTATAATTCAAATATATATATTACCGAATAATTATGTTTGTTCAGTATATATGTTGCCTATCCCTAATTATTAATTACTCCATTTGTTTTGTTTCATGTATTTATAGTTGATATAGAATAATACAAATTCAAATATTATAAAGTGGTAGATGCAATGCTTTAATCCATCTCCCGTTGACACTTTTTTTTACCATTTTTTATTTTGTGATGTGGATATTTATATATTTAAATTAGAAATTGGTAAAGTAGACGAAACATTTGTCTTTAAACTTTTAAATTGTGAGGAATTTTTTACCATTCATATTATTTATAATAGCATATGGGGATTATTCTTTGTTTGTGTAAGGGTTTTTACTATTATTTTATTTTATTTTCAAAATAAAAAAATGAATAATGATTCTTTAAATTTACTATTCATTGTTTTAAGATTTTACTCATCCTTCAAATTCTTAAAAACAAATTTAAAAAAAAAGTCGTTATGGAGATGGTATTTTTCAATTCTATTGTAAATTAAAAAAACAATTGAAATGAATTACAAAAAATACCATTAAAAATTGTATAATCCACTATTTAGTGGAAAAAAACAAGGATGTTGTTTTTGAAGATAAGTTGCTTTTTTTCCCCCCCAAGGAGATAAGTTACTTGAAAATTGAATAGTGTCAATGTAGAATTTATTGTGCGCTTCAAAATTAAATAGAACATATGAGTACTTGTTTGTCCTGACACTATTATTGTTGGTCGTATTTTTAACCTGGGCAACATATATTCATAATAGTGTCAAGTTGTAGAAATGCAAATATGTATATCTATATATACACTAATACACACACATATATCTATATACATTTTTTAATCCTCTGACTATAGTTATTTAAAAGTCAAATAATACGAAGACAATTAGTTTATATTTATAATACTATTAAATGTTTTTCAATTGCTCACGTTTAATTTAACCGAAATTTTAATAAACTATATAACTTAACAGTTTAATGTGATAAAAACAAATAGTGATTACAAACATTAGATTGCCGTTAAAAAAAATTAAAAAAATTACAAACATTAGATTCAAGTAAAATTCACTTTGTTCTTACTTTATATACTGTGTTTCTTATCTAGCATTTAATAACAAAATCGTCATGTTTCGTTTGTTTTATCTATGTATTGCAATGTCTCATCAATTAATATTTGCGTACATTATACATTTTTTAGCTATTATTATTATTATTATTATTATTATTATTATTATTAAAAGGTAGATTTGCAAAAATGACACTTTAATAGGTGTTTTAACAAAAATAGTATTTGAATATCATTTCTTACAAAAATGTCACTTTGGATTCCTAAATGGACAACAATACCCTTTTATATCATTTAATTATTAAAATTACTATATAATTGTACAATTACTCTTATTCTAAATATTACATTTATTTTTTAATAAAATAATAATAATTATTATTATAACGATTATTTAAACTAACATAACCATTAACACCATCATCATTATTTTTATTATTATCACCATTATCTTATATATTATTATTATTATTATTATTATTACTATTATTATTATTTATTATTATTATCATCACCATCATCATCATTTTCATAAACATCATCATTAACATTATGATCATCATAATCATCATCATCATCATATCATCATCATACTATCATCATCACATATCATTACCATCGCATATCATCATCACATATCAACATCACATATCATCATCACATATCATCATAATCATCACCATCACCATTAACATGATCATCATGATTATCACATATAGTAATAATCATTATCATATCATCCCCATTATCACATATCATCATATCATCACCACCACATATCATAATTATCACATATAATAATAATCATTATCATATCATTACCGTCATATCATCATCACCATATCACCATCGCCATATCATCATCACCATATCATCATCATGTCATCATCAAAATCATAAAAAATGTATAAAACCATATGTAACCTATATATGTAACATGTATGTAACATGTATACATCATGATGGTTATGAAATGATGATGATGATCATAATGATGATGATTTTTATGATTATCAATGATGATATTAATAAAAATAAAAATAGTGATGATTATAGTAATGATAGTAATAATGATGAATATAATCATAATATGTAATGATTATGATGATATTAATTGTTAAAATAATAATGAGGTTAAATATCTAATGATTTAATATAAATAAAATTGATAATTATTTTGCTTTAAATAAAATAAGTATATTTTTTTTATTAATCATTGTGTTTAGACTTATTATTAGTTTGATTAGAACAAGGATATTGTTGTCCATTCATTTGGAAGGGAAGGAAAGGAAATGAAGGATGCTAAAAATGAAAATATAGCACCTTGAGATACTATTTTTGGTAAATTCTCTCATTAAAATTACAATTTTGAATGATACAGTAGACAAGTCAAACAAAATTTGCTTATAATTTTCATAAAGTCTGCACCTTCTCTTAATTTTTTTTTAATGCGTTAATAGTAAAATAAGTAGGGTTGGAGATTTACCTGACTTGAATTATCTAAGCATCAAATAAACCAAATAACTCAAATCAACCCAATAACTCCAATAATACAAATAAACCAAATCTGATTAAAACAATAAAAACCTGAAAACCACTCGATTTCTTTACTAAAAAGGGATAACAGTATTCTTTTCGATAAAAAAAAGGGATAACAGCTAAATAAATTATAGATTTTGTATTTTTTGCGAAACAAATCTTGGAAAATAATTTTCACGAATTAAAAAACTTTCAATTTTATATTTTGGCGAAAAAACCTCTGCTGTTAAACGTTAAATCTTCGTGAACTTCTAAGTAAATAAAAGGGATAATGACTAAAAAATCTATAATTTTTACCTGTTAAATTAATACTATAACTATAGTAACAACTAATTTAATACTCAAATTGTTACACGTAACTAAATAAATGTCTAAAGTTGCAACATTTTTTTTGCCAAATGTATTAATTCTTCATGGCTTTATCTCTAAATTTCAAATTTTATGGTTTTTTTTTCTTTAAATGGCCAAACTCCAAAGTGTTTTTTGCGGTTTTCTCTACTAAAAATTAAAAGCAAACCGAATAAACCATGAATCGAACCGAACCAAATTTATATTGGTTTCTAATATCCGAAAACCCAATTCGAGTAACCGGGTGGGCCAGAATGCCACCCTGGTTAATAAAAACAAAAATCGTTCACCAATCACAATACAAAAAGGTAAGGGAAGTAACTTGTTGGGCTTATATGGGCCAGCCCATTTTGAGATCTCACCCTTCTACTTGTGGTATCAGACCCAATTCATTTCCTACTATATTTTACCCCGTAATGGACCTAGTCATATACAATTTTTTCCCTCAAAATATGATAACCAAATATATATATAAATATATTTTTTTTGTAACTTGATCAAAATTATATGACCAATATGCATCCATTATCTCATTTTCCAAAGCACCCACATATTTTTAAGTAACCGTCTCTAAATAAAAAATTTAAAAACCTACTCTAACATTTGTAAAACACTAAAATCCGAGTTAGAGGGTTCTGAAGTGGGCCCATCCGAGTTCTTAGGTGGGGCCCGTAGATGCGGTGAAGTTGATCACCTGATCCTCCGGCCACATCTCCCAAGGGACAAAAACATTAATCAATTTTAAAGGGCATATTCTCTCCCATTGGGCGTTCACATTGTTTTCGCATACGTGTCAACCAAACAACCCGCCACGTCACCTAAAATCGTGCTTAACCACTCAATTGCGTTTTGGTTAAACGCCAAAATAACCCGATAAGGAACCATGGCTCCTTTACCTCCTCACTCTTTTCCTTACCCTCTGTTGCCATAAAAAATTAAAATATTTAATATATAAACAATATCACCAAAGGTGGGTCCAACTTATCTTAATTTCTTGGGACTCTAAACTGTTTAATTCTTTTTTTTTCTTCCTCTAACTGATTAATTCTCTATTAGTACATTATATTTTATTTAGTTTTATGGTGTCTGTTACAAAAAAACTTTACAATTTTTAAAATTAAAAGTCTTATAAAAACCTCACAAATGTGTTCATTCAAACATTTTAATTTAATTATGTTTAAAATTAAAATTTAAAACTGATTGTTTTCCCGAATTTCTCGCCATGATATAATATTTGTCGTATTTGATTTTAATTTTTTTTATTAGAAAATAAACAAAAATAAGAAAAATGATAACCTTAAAAATTCCCCCGCAAAAAATAAAAAATTGAAAATAAACAAAGAGGAAAAATAAAAGAAAATAGTGTAAGTGCAACACACGCCATTTATAAATACTCAACTAAATATTATAATCGTCACCACCAATTCTCAATCTCCAAATCTCTCAATCTTCAACTCTCCTCTCACCTATCGACTATGGATCCTTACAAGGTGCGCTTCTTCGCTTTCTCGCACCTCTTCCTTCTTTGTGTTTCGGTCTTCCTACTGATTTAACTATCGTTTTGCGTTGGGTATTGCACCTGTGAGTTCGGATTTCTAGCTTTGGGAACTGTTCGATTGGTGTCGGTGTAGTTTAGGATGTTTGACTCTATTCATGGTCGAATCCGTGAATCAATCTGGATATGCTATTGAATCTTATCGTAGTTTTAGTTGATTGTTTGAAGTTGGGATGTGTGTTTCATTTGAACTCCCGGATTTTGATGGGGTTTTATGTCGTCGATTTGACTTGCGATTTTGTTTCGTTGATTTGTTCGGAATCATTTAGATTTACCTGATGAACTTTGTTTGATCTCGTCTCAAATGGAATGTTTGATTAATTTTGGTTATGTTGATGATTATACAGTACCGGCCGGCTAGTTCTTACAACTCACCATTCTTCACCACCAACTCTGGTGCTCCTGTATGGAACAACAACTCCTCCATGACCGTCGGATCCAGAGGTATTCCTTCTTCTCTAATTTTGAATGATACCTATGTTACTGTGTCTTCCTAACAACCATGACCATATATTTAGAACAATGATGAATTCGGATGTTCAGTTTTATGATTGTGGCGCAACTTTGAAACCTATAATGATGTCAAATTTGGACTTGAGATTGTATTGTGCTCTTAAGCGTGTTGGATTTGCTTGGTCCTTATCTGATTGATCTACTGTTTGTGGTTTTACAGGTCCTATCCTTCTGGAGGATTACCATCTCATTGAGAAGCTTGCCAATTTTGACAGGGAGAGGATTCCTGAACGTGTGGTTCATGCCAGAGGAGCTAGTGCAAAGGGTTTCTTTGAGGTCACCCATGATGTATCTCACCTCTCATGTGCTGACTTTCTCCGAGCTCCAGGTGTTCAGACCCCTGTCATTGTGCGGTTCTCCACTGTTATTCATGAGCGTGGAAGCCCTGAAACCTTGAGAGACCCTCGTGGTTTCGCAGTGAAGTTCTACACCAGAGAGGTGAGTCATAGTTTTAGCATATCGTTTAGAATAGTAGCAAATACGGTTTATTTTCATATACTGAACAGATAACCATTCTTTGTATGTAGGGAAACTTTGATCTTGTTGGAAACAACTTCCCAGTCTTCTTTATCCGTGATGGAATGAAATTCCCTGACATGGTCCACGCCCTTAAGCCAAACCCCAAATCTCACATCCAAGAGAACTGGAGAATTCTCGACTTCTTCTCTCACCACCCTGAAAGTTTGAACATGTTCACTTTCCTCTTTGATGATATCGGTATCCCACAAGATTACAGGCACATGGACGGTTCAGGTGTCAACACATACAGCTTAATCAACAAGGCTGGCAAAGCACACTACGTGAAATTCCACTGGAAACCCACATGTGGAGTCAAGTCTCTCTTGGAAGATGATGCTGTCCGTATTGGAGGTACAAACCACAGTCACGCAACTCAGGACTTGTACGACTCAATTGGTGCTGGAAACTACCCTGAATGGAGACTCTTTATCCAAACAATTGATCCTGCTGACGAAGACAAGTTCGACTTCGACCCACTTGATGTGACCAAGGTCTGGCCTGAGGATATCTTACCTCTGCAACCAGTTGGAAGAATGGTGTTGAACAAGAACATAGACAACTTCTTTGCAGAGAACGAGCAGTTAGCTTTTTGCCCTGGAATTATTGTTCCTGGTATCCACTACTCAGATGACAAGCTGCTTCAAACCCGTGTCTTCTCATATTCTGACACTCAGAGACATCGTCTTGGACCAAACTACCTGCAGCTACCAGTCAACGCCCCAAAATGCGCTCACCACAACAACCACCATGAGGGTTTCATGAACATGATGCACAGGGAAGAGGAGGTAATGAATATAAAGCTATATACAGCTTCATCTTAATAACATCTTGTTAGATTCTAGCACTTGAGCCATTAACTTTAGTGAACTTGGAAGCAAGAATAGCATTATCTTACACGCATCCTTTGTACAGGTCAATTATTTCCCATCAAGATATGACCCAGTTCGTCATGCTGAGAAATATCCGACTCCACCTGCAGTCTGCTCTGGAAAACGTGAGAGGGTAAGTATCAATAAATTTCTACTCTGTCTTAGTTTCCTATAGACTATTAACAGTAACATTTAATCTAAACCATATCTGTTTTGCAGTGTATTATTGAAAAGGAGAACAACTTCAAGCAGCCTGGAGAGAGATACCGTTCCTTTACACCAGAGAGGTACCAATTGTTATTCTCATACCCAATTCAAAAAAGAAACTATTAGAATGAGTTAGCCCACTTATTGTCAATTGATTTTTGAGTTAGAATCTCATGTTTAAGTCTTGTAGATCCAAACAGATATCATTGACTTACATTAATATGAGTATATATAGGACATGGTTTTATCCACTCATTAGTGGTTATGTGTTCTTAATCTTTTACGTTTTGATTTTAAATTCAGGCAAGAACGATTCATCCGTAGGTGGATTGAAGCTCTGTCAGATCCTCGCATCACACATGAAATCCGAAGCATTTGGGTCTCGTACTGGACTCAGGTCTGATTCTCTTTTTCTTCTCTTATCTGTTTCTCAAGTCTCAATAGCTCGAGATTTCGACATCTTGACACCAATTGGATTTAAAATGTTTGTGAAACAGGCTGATAAGTCGTTGGGACAGAAGCTAGCGAGCCGTCTTAACGTGAGACCGAGCATCTAAGGCTGTTGCTAGTGATTGTTGATTGGCCTTTGGTGGTTCAGATTGGGAGAGAAAGAGATTTGAAGGCAAATAAAAAATAGTGAAGAAGGTGGGGCTTCATGTCTGATCTTATAATGCTATGTTGTAATATTATCTGTTTAAAGACCAAAGAACCTTCCTGTGTTGTGTCATCTTAGTTTTGTTTCATAATCATAATAATTATACATTCAAGATTTATAAGTTATAACCCATGTTATTTGATGAGTGTTATTATGTTTCATTTGAGAATTGTGACACATGATTTATATATCTATGGATTACATTCTTTAAGGTTTCTCTGTTATTGTATTTGTTAATGGCATTTGCAAAACCAAGTTAAAGAAGTAAGAACCACATGACGAAAGATGTATAGACGAGGACATATTGTGTTACATATGGTCCACACGAGACAACCAAATTGGATCCGATAAACAACACTTGCCGTAGAACCTTATGTGCTCTGTCGGGTTTTAGCGAATTGTTGTGAGTTGCAAAGTAGAAAACGACTTTGATCTTAGATCACAAATATATTTGATGCAACAATATGCTTAGGGCATTTTATACGATACAAATTAACTCAGATCCGAACTGTTTCAAAATAATCCAAACCGACACCGATCCAAAAATTTAAAAAATCCGAACGGTTCAAAGTTTTTTTAGTATGGATTTCTGTTTAAATCCAAATGAATCCGAAAAATCCAAAAAAATCTGATTAAATTTTAAAAAAATAATATAAAATTTTGAATTTGTTTTTGTTTGATTATAGTTTCGATCTTATATGAAATCCGACCGAGCCGAACTGATTCGAACTTTAGGAGCAAATGGTTCGACTTTTTTTTAACTCGAAAGATCTGAAACCCGAAAAATCCAAACCGAAGCAAATTTAAAATTTGAATAGTTCGACTTTTAAAGACTCAAAAAACCTGAAATCTGAACCGAATGATCCAAATAATCGGAACCCCCAAACCTAAATATGTTATAACTTATATATTTTAACAAAGTATTATACACGCCAAATTTTCAAAAATTTCAATGACTTAGAGCTTGATTGGGAGAGCTTTTAGTCGGGTTTAAAGCTTTTTAATTGCCAATCGCGATTGGTTGACATAGCTTAAAGCGGAGCTGTAAGTAGGTCTAAAAGCTCCTAAAAGCTCGTTATTTCTAAGCTCTTCGTTGGAGCTTTCCCCAAGCTGTAAGCTCTTTAAACAACAAAAAATCATAATTGTCCTTATATATTTAATTAATTTCCTATTCATGTTTATTATATGTTTATTTTAGTAATTTGATATCTAACAGTTCACAGCTTTACCAATCAAATAATTTTAATATAAGCTTCAGCAGCTTACTGCTTCAGGCCCTTACAGCTACCGCTCTACTAAAAGCTTTTCCAATCGACCCCTTAAAAACAAAAATTGATAACTTGAACAAAATCATAAACATGTGATAAACAAATACCAACATATTTTTATAGATTCATCATTCAAATTTATAAACAAAAGAAAACTATATAGTAAAATAAAATTATAGAAAAATAATGGTTACCATACACACTTGTTTTACAAAACTTAAATCCGCAGGCCATGTAAGTATAAGTAGGAACCAAAAAAAGAATCACAAAACAGTTCTCTTAGAGTAGATTCCGAAACCAAAACCCAACCCAATAATTTGACCAAAAATCTCTTCTTTGGTTCTTCTAGAGCTACAAAGATTTCAAATTTCTCATTACCCTCCAAAGCTCTCTTCTCAATATAGATTAAAACCAAAGAAAGGACTAATAACAATCGCCAAACCAAGACCTATAGCCACCAGAGACGATGCCCATGTTAGTTTCTCCGTAATCCTTGGAACCTTATCTTTCAACGCCTCGCTACACGAACCGATAAACGCCGTGTAACTTCCCATCGCGATAACTGTTCCTAACAAGAACATGATGAGAAATGCAGACCCGGCTAACCGAGACGGCAGAGCCAATGCAGGTAAAACTATCATAAGAGCATCAGGTTGTAACCCATGAACCACTCCTGTAGCAAATGTAGCAAACCCTATCTTCTTCTTTTGTGGTAAAGGTTTCTCCGGTTGTAGCAAGTTGATGTCAGCTTCCCCGGTCTCTAAAGCGACACAAGGAGCTGGAATTTCGGAAGCTTCTTTGATTCCCATTGCACCAATGACCACAAGGGTTAAACCAACAATTCTTGTACCCCAAGTTTGTAACACTTCAATGTGAAGTCGATCTTTTAGTAGTAGAAATAGTAAACCGAAGATGACTTGACCTGCGTCGTGACCGCATCCCCAGAGGGCTCCAACAGCTGCACTTTCCATTCTCGTCCGTCCGATTGCAAGTGGAGCTAAAGCAGCTAAGTGATCAGGACCTGATAGAGTGTGTAAACATCCAGCGAGGAAACCAGTCCAGGCACTGGTGAGTAATTCAGTGCTGATGAGTTTACCACCAATAGAAGCAGCAGGACCAGATTTAGTTACGGTTTGAAAACTGGCAAAAGCAGGTGGTGCAAGAATTGGGTTAAGCAAAAGCGCAGCTACAGCAGAGATTAGTATGATCGTTCCAGTAGATATGGTCTGCAAGAAACACAGATCTGGTAAACCCCATGACTACTTAACAGGACAGCGAAAATCTAACACAGAAACAGATCAACCCTTGACCTAACAAGTTCAATGAGAGTTACTGTAATTTCAGAATCTAGGAAGAAGAAGACAGTAAGATGTTGAAATTCCAGCAACAAGATCGTATTAATCGACGATTACGAATACTGTAGTTACGAGAATCTGATTCCATGATTCTTGAAACCGACGGATCACATCATATAACAAGCCCTACAAAGTTGGATCTCTTTTTTGGATTCTTCTTCTAAAGTTAATTACAGACCAATTCCTGTGTTTCCTAGCTTATCTATCTCTCAACGACCTAGATCAAACCCTATTAAAACCCTTAATCCCTCAAAATTGAAGCCGAGCTCGTCCCAAAAACACGATTACGGAGGGAATTAAGACATTTACCACGTATCGAGTATTGATATAAACAGGCATCGAAGTAAATCCGGAGATTCGTAATTTGGACTAACTAACGCGTAAAATTCAATACCTGTCGTCGCTCAGAAGCCGTTCTCACGATCCGTTGGAGTAATCCGGGATTAGATTTCGATCCTTGAGCTTCGGGAGACGAAGTAGGAGACTCACACAAGGAATCGGTAGTATTCTTAGATCGTATAGGCGCAATCGGTGATTGGTTGCAGAAAATAGAGCTGAGTCGGCGTGAATCAGGTCGGTAGGAGGAGACAAAGCCAATACTGGATGGGCGGAGGCGGGGAAGGCAAGGAGATGTCGTCAAAGAGGATTTGGAAGGAGAAAATGTGGAAGAAGACGAAGATTGCAGAAGCCGTTCCATGGTGGTTCTCCCTCTCTCTCAGCTGAGAACCGCCAAGGAAAAAGAGTCTCAGAACTTAAGAAGAAAATGAGAAAGAGAGTACGTGCGCTCTTGCTTTTCACTCCTACGGATATACGTTGGATTAATATCTAAAAACTAAAATAACATATATTTAATCTATCAATAATTATCAACAGTTTACAAAAATAAATAATTAGCACTATATATAATGAAAAAAAAAATAATTAGCACTATATAATCAATAATTATCAGTTTTTTTTTTTAAAAAAACAAATTTTATTTGTTTAGTTATTAATTAATTATTAACTAATTTTAATTTTTTTTTAAACAATTTCAAAACAAATTTTCTCCAATTTTCATTTCTTTTTAAGTAATTGGTGAAAATAAAACAGTACTAATTTATGGTTAGATTATAAGAAGTTAAATAAAAAGTTTGGATTGTAATAGATTTGTCAGATTTTTTTTTAATAGATTTATGTTTTGATTTGATTATCCAAAAGTTCATTCGGGGGATCTATCCACGTTTTAAAAGCAAAGTTACCTAAACAAAAAAAAAGGAAAAAAAAAAAACAAAGTTACCTAATATTCTCATGTTAATAAGCAATATGACAAAAGAAACGCAAAGAAAAAAGAAACATTTTTTTGACATGGTATCTGTTAAACATAACAAATAAAAATTAAGGGGGAAAAAAACATAACAAAATTAGACCTAACTTTGATAAAGAAATAAAGTAGTTCCTATTTTGAGATAATAATCAAATTGGTATATAATTTTTTTTTCCAAAATTGCTCTAATTAATAAGATCTGAATCCAACTGTTTTAAAGTAAAGTTGTAATGGTATTGTCGATTTATAATCTACAAAAAAAAAATTGTCTCAATCTACGAAATTTTTAAAACTAAGTTACCAAGAAAATTATTTGAAAAACAAATAATATAAGAATTTAAGTTAGACAAAATAGAAGTAGAAAAGTAATAAAAAAAGTGAAAAAAAAAGTAAGACGTGAAGAGAAGTAAAAGAGAAAACAGAAGTGGAAAAGTATTCCGCAACAAAATAAAATCTTTTTGAAAAATCAATAACCTCTTATTTTTTGTTTTTTTATCGTATGAACCATCTTTAGATTTCATTAGTTAAATATAAATTAATGCATAAATTAAATATCCTAATTACGACTCCAACACGGGTGCCCTTAAAATAAGAATCAATAAAAATTAAATAAAATTACAAAAAAAATATTCCAAATCTAAAATTATCAATCGACCAATATAAGACAAAATTTTCTTCTAGCCCAAGACAATTTATATATAAGAAATAATCAATCACATAGAGTTTGCTAACTAGATAAATAACTCAATATTATTTTACTCACAAAAACATATCAATTTTTTTATGTCCAACCATGAAGCAAATAAACAATATATTAGTGTCATTTTCTCAAAAAATGGTTACATATCCCACGTATGAAAATTAATATAAATCGTGGTCAAGGTGAAAGAAAAGTTGTAAATTGAATTTGTTGAAAATGTCAAAATGTTTGGCCGCCTGAAAAAAAAAAAAGAAGCAAATTACGAGACCGAATGGAATCCACGACGCGTCCACTTTTTCATTGGGAAATAACGATTTTACCAACTTACCTTTACCTACCCAACACTACTCTTTTTCAACATTTAATTTGTTCTTTTATACGTTACATGTTGCAATCATCCAATTTTGTTGTGACCTATTAAATCTAACTACGTGCCCAATCATCCGCCTATACATATTTTAAATACGAACACTCTCTCACCGTGTTTGCAAAACCCGGTTTAATCTTTCGGTTGGACCAATGAACCGGTGATTTACCTGATAATTCGATTATGTTATTGTTTTTTTTGACAACATATTTAGTGAGGCACAACTAACCGGCCCACTAGCTCAAATTTATTTGAGAAAGAGGAAATGATTTTATATAGGGATGAGGTGGGGTTTGAAACTCTTACATGAGACTGGTAGCAGAGGTGGAATAACTATTAGACCACTTGTTACTGTTCAAAATTTAATTATTTGTTATTAGTCAAAGAAATTTAATTTTCTAATTTTTCCTCTTTAAAGTGTTTTCTTCAAATTTGAAGAAATATACTCAAACCAGACCTTATTTTATTTTTTCAAAAAAAAAGTGAATTTGAAGAGCTATTATTCATTATTTTTAAATTTTTTGTTCATATCTTTAGATTTAAAGAATTCGTTAATTTTTTAAGAGAGAATTGGAATTACTTATCGGGTCAAATTTAACCCAATAAGTTTATAATCCAATTTTCACTAGTCAAATTCTAAGATACTAATTTTGTTAAAACATTTTTAACTCCATTTTTTTGTCCTGTGGGTCGTAAGTCGTTTTCATGATCTGAAATTCAAATTAAACACAATATTCCGTTGTTTGTTGGATTCGAATCTGGTGTCCTTTAGAAAATTAGAGATAAACACTTATAGTGGAAACCACTAGGTTAGCTTACTTGAGTATTTAACTTCATCTAAATAAATCATTTTTGTAATTACTTCTCTACTTTTTTTGTATGTTTGATTTTAATATAGCACTTCATCGTTTTTGTTAAAATTCTTGCTTTGTATATGATCTTTTTGGAATGTACAAAAAAGTATAGAAGCTTTATGGAAATCTAGAGATTGATTTTAAATATGTCTATACGGGCCTATATTTCGTGGACCAAAATGGGCCGGCCCATGTATTTTTCCTTAATTATACTTTATATTTACCCACTCATTATCCTATATATTAGTCCAAAAATAATGTGATTGGTTGTAAGTTGGCCTTACATCAACTTTGACTAATGGGCTTCAACTATTTATCACCCACTTTTTATTCATTATTGATGGTTATATAACTTATACTTTAGAAAAAGTTATCTAGTTTTTCTTTCTAACTCACAAAGTTATCTTAGTCACAACTTTTTTTGGTAAATAAATATAGTTTTCTAATTTTGGAAAATATATATTTGAATTTGGTATATATATATATTAATTTTTCCCGGCAAAAAAAATATATATATATTTTCCCCCCAATTATATATTTATAAAAATGAACTAATAACATATATCTATATATTTTTTTTCTTTTTAAATTTGGTCAAAGTGAATGACAAATCATAGATATTGGGTACCAAAGAAAGGTTAAAAGATATGATAGTTAAGGCTTAACTTCTGTTTCTGCTCAGAAAAAAGCGCCAAAATTCCCTCCTTTGCCTCTCTTGTCACTGTACCATATTCATTACTAAGCCAAGCCGAGTCGACCCAAGCCGAGTCGACCCAAGCCGAGCTATGTATCCCCAATCGTACCGGACGGTACATTCAT
>KE150663.1:49774-71323 GCA_000411095.1 Aethionema arabicum
ATATGATGATAATAATAAAAAAACAATATATTTCTGTATTAGCTAAAAAAATCAATAAATAAAACAAAATTAATTATGAAATGGATTAAATTGATGAAGGATTATAAAAATGCTCTAATTCAAACATTTTTTTTAAAAATATCTTAACACTAGACCCTAGAATATTATTGGTATAATCTCATACATTAAGATAAATTTGCAAAAACTTCTAAATTAAAAGGTTTTACATAATTTCTCTAAAATTATCTATATAAACGAGTACAAAATTTTGTACATGTATTGATACATATTTTATTTTTTTCTATCTTACCGTTTATTTTCTTTTATATTTCTAAATACTCATCACCTAAATATTTTAAATATTTTATTTCATATTTGCCAAATTATAAAAAAAATATTTTTTTAGAATAACGTCATTTTATTTAATTTCAAATCAGTAAATAAATTTCAAAGATATTATTATCAATGACTGTAATCGATACTGTTACTACATTTAAAGCAAAAAACGCTAATAAATTTATCACAGTAAAACCGGTTTGCAATGCTAATCAAACCGATTTAATTAATTTTTTTTTTTTTAAAGTTCCTTTCTGGCGGGAAGAGAAACCCCGTTATATGTGCTAATATTAGCAGTTTGGTAACAAAACAACCCTTTTAAAAATAGCAAATTTATATTCAAAAAAAAAATTTACAACGATGGATTTTCTAATTGAGAGGCGTGAATTTCTGGAGGAAAAAAATCTTGAAGTTGATTACGAAATATTGTCATATATTATCTTCTTGTCTCAAAGATTCTTAATTTGAGCTCTCCTTGTTCTTTATTCCTCTTAGAAGGAGGAGCTTCTTCTTCTTCTTCTTCTTGTTCATACATTCTTACATATTATTATAATCATATAAGAGAGTTAAAATTAATGAGAGAACATTATCCTCATCGGTGGCTTCTAGCCGCCGCTCTCTTGGTTCTCATCTCATTCTCCTCTGCCGCTCCAACCGCTACAGCCGCGGCTAAGAAGAACAAAAGGAGCAAGTCTGTTACTTATGATGGAACTTCTTTGATCGTTGATGGCAAAAGAGAACTTCTTTTTTCTGGCTCTATTCATTATCCTCGTAGCACTCCCGAAGTATTCTTCAATCCTTTTATAATTTTTAGTTTTTGTTAAACCGCAAAGGTTCTGGGTCTTGCCGTGTCATATATCTTTTGGAAGGCCAAACCGGGGTTTTAAATGATTTCATATCAATTTTATCATTTCTAGGATATTGCCAATGGCTCTTGGTTCTTAAATTTTAATTTTTTGAAAGGTTAAAATAAATAATAGGGATCGTAACAAAAAAAACCATACGGTTTTTAATTTTAGCTTAGAAAACCCTGCCGTGACAAGAAAAAAACCCTTGAAATATATTAGACAAAGGGGTTTGTTTTGCTCACAAATTAAATTTTAGTGTTTTTTGGCTAATTAGAAACTGTAGGATATTTTAATGAGATCCTTAAATAATACTTACTATTTTAAATGATATTCTTCATTTTAATCTTAAAATTTTGATTTTTCTTTTTGAAAATTACCATTTAAAAGATGATCTTAATAAAATGGAAGATTTCCAAAAAATGTCTTAATTCAAACATTTTTGCAAAAATGTCTTAATACTAGATCCAATGATATTATTGGTATACCTTCAGATATTAGAACAAATTTGCAAAAGCCTTATAAATAATGACATTTTAGATAATTTCAAAATTTGAGATTTTGTTATTTGGGTTTTGTTTTTAGATGTGGCCGCACATCATCAAGAGAGCAAAACGAGGTGGTTTGAACACAATTCAAACCTACGTTTTCTGGAATCTTCATGAGCCTGAACAAGGAAAGGTAATTTCAAACATTAAAGACACAAAAACAAACATAAAACAAATATATTTTAACAAGAATTTTTGTTTATTTATTAGTTCAATTTCTCTGGACGAGCTGATTTGGTGAAATTCATAAAATTAGTAGAGAAGAATGGGATGTATGTGACTTTAAGGCTTGGACCGTTTATTCAAGCTGAGTGGACTCATGGGTATAATTAACACTGTTAATTCCTGTTTCTTTTGAATTTTACTCTCAATTTATTCATTTAACATTTTATTTGATTTCTTTCATTAGAGGGCTTCCTTATTGGTTAAGAGAAGTTCCCGGAATCTTCTTCCGTACAGATAATGGGCCTTTCAAGGTATATATATACATATACAATATATTGTCCGTGTATATATATGTATGTGTGTGTATGAATGATCAAAAGAAGTGACAAAACTTGAGTATTGCAGAAACATACAGAGAGATATGTAAGAATGATATTGGACAAGATGAAGAAGGAGAAGCTGTTTGCTTCACAAGGAGGCCCCATTATATTAGGACAGGTGATACAACATTATGGTCTCCGTACTATTTTTATTTGGTAAAAAAAAGATTTCGGTTATCAAAATGATTTTTTAAACCCTAAACTTTGATAACCGTTATTTTTAAACTTTAAAGTAACTAATTGAGTTTTTAAAACCAAAATCTTAAATTTAAACTTGAAATAACAGTATGATTAACCCAAATTTAGATTATATTTTTTTGGTTAAATTTTAAGCTTTTTAGGGTTAAATTTTTGTTTATGTTTTAGTTTTGATTTAAAAAGTGCCGATTATCAAAATGATTTTTTAAACCCTAATATTTGATAACCGGAATTTCTAAAATTTAAAGCTTAATAACTGAGTTTTTTTAAACCAAAATCTTAAATTTAAACTTGAAATTACAGTATGATTAACCCAAATTTAAAATATATTTTTTTTGTTTAATTTTAATATTAAGGTTAAATTTTGTGTTTATGGTTTAATTTTGATTTAAAAAATCAGTGATGATCAAGATTTAGGGTTTAAATAACCCGTATATAAAAGTTCCAGGGTTTAAAAAATGTTCTTTCACCATATAAAAATAGTTTGGGATTTAAAATACCATGATATGTAGTTAAATTTGAGGTTTTGTTTTTGGAAATATGATGTTTTTTTTTGTAATGAATTTTGAAATACAGATAGAGAATGAGTACAGTGCTGTTCAACGAGCCTATAAACAAGATGGATTAAACTACATTAAGTGGGCATCTAATTTAGTACACTCAATGAATCTTGGGATCCCATGGGTTATGTGCAAGCAAAACGATGCTCCTGATCCTATGGTAAGTCTACTTTTGAAGTTGATTTTGTCTGAAAAAATGAAGAAAATGTTGAAAAAAACATTGAGATTTGATGTTTTTTTTACAGATCAATGCTTGCAATGGAAGACATTGCGGTGATACTTTCCCCGGTCCAAACAGAGAAAACAAACCATCAATGTGGACTGAAAACTGGACTACACAGTAATTCATAACAGTTTTAAGTGTAGATATATACTTAGATTTTTGAGATGAGTTTAAGATCGTTTGCTTTAATCTTTAACAGGTTTCGTGTGTTTGGTGATCCACCAACACATAGATCAGTTGAAGATATTGCTTATTCAGTTGCTAGATTCTTTTCCAAGAACGGAAGCCATGTGAACTATTACATGGTAAGCATCCGGTCCGGAGATAATCTGAACCCTAAGTTAGCAACCCAATTTTTTTTTTTTGACATCTATAGACCACAAACCGGTTGCATTAACTCTATGGACCACACGCTGGTCCCATTAGTTTAAATAAAAATTAAACATAAATTTATCCTTTTTTGTTACTACAAAATCTATGGGCACGAAGCTCAGGCTTATCTGGTTTGACCCGAAAGCCAACTCTCATGGTAAGATATTTTAATAGAAATGTAATGGTGGTGCATGACAAAAAAATCTTAAAAAAAAATAAATTACCTTTATCTCGAAAGTGTGTTAGATTTTCGACATTTATTTGTTCAGAATTCTACAATTAAACGTGATAGAGATATAATAATTTGAGTATATGTGACATATTGGAAACTTATTTTCAGTATCGTGTGAGTAATAACAAAACATGTTTTAAACTCTGGTAGGTCCAATGGACCTTAAATGTACCATGATAAATAAATCTATTGTAGGAACGGTTGGAGCGTTATAAGAAACGTCTTGGAGATATTAACTGATGATTGTTGAAATTGATTTTGTTTATTTTTTGCAGTACCATGGAGGAACTAACTTTGGAAGAACCGGTGCACATTACGTAACAACTCGTTACTATGACGATGCACCACTTGATGAATATGGTTTAGAAAGAGAGCCTAAGTACGGTCATTTAAAGCATCTACACACTGCTCTTAACCTCTGCAAGAAGCCACTTCTTTGGGGTCAACCTCGAACCGAAAAGCCCGCAAAAGATACAGAGGTTATGTACATTCTTGGTCGATTCTTGATGTTTTCTTGTTATTGTATTGCAAGTTTTAAGACTTTTTGTTGAAGTATATCTTATGGTGATTGCAGATTAGATACTACCAACAACCTGGAACAAAAAATTGTGCAGCTTTCTTGGCTAATAACAACACAGAAACTGCAGAAACCATTAGATTTAAGGGCAAAGACTTTGTGATCCCGCCTCGTTCGATTAGTATTCTTCCGGATTGTAAAACTGTTGTTTACAACACTGCAGAGGTGATAAAACTTGTGAATTTTGATTGGTAATTCTTCAGTTTTGGAGATGGAAAAATAGTGTTTAATGTGTGTTTTGTTTGTTGATTGAACATTAGATTGTTTCTCAACACACTTCAAGAAACTTTATGAAGTCGAAAAAGGCGAATAAGAAGTTTAAATTCAAGGTTTTTACTGAGACATTGCCTGTTAAACTCCAAGGAGACTCTTTTATCCCTGTTGAACTCTACGGTTTGACTAAAGATAAGTCAGATTATGGATGGTACACAACAAGGTAAGATTCATGTTTATATGATTGTATGAGACCAAGATATGAGAACAGAGAATCTAATTTGCTTTTGCAGCTTCAAGATCCATAAAAATGAACTACCAAAGAAGAAAGGAGTTAAGACTGTTTTGAGAATTGCAAGTCTTGGACATGTTTTGCACGTGTGGCTTAATGGAGAATACCTTGGTAAGTTCAAGATTGTGTGAGACTGTTTTGTAGTGTCTTATTTGATTCTTAGATGAAACACACGTTTCTAAATGTGACAACGGTATGAACCATGATATTTTTCATTTTTACTGTTCAAAAGGTGCGCTTTATTTATTTTAGATAGAGTTTTTCTGGTTGAAAAAACAAAATCGAAGGTTTTTGCGCCAAATTTATTCTCTACGCTCTTTTTTTCGCAAAAATTCAAAACTCAAGGGTTCTTTTTGCCAAATTTATCTCGAGGGGTTTTTTGCCGAAAAACAAAATCAAAAATGTTTTTTCGTCAAATTTATTCTCTATGATTCATTTCGCCAAAATTTCAATCTCCAAGGTTATTTTGGCCACTATCCCGTGTCTTATTTGATTCTTAGATGAAATTAAAGTGTGAAAATTTTCTCCAGGGAAAGGACATGGTAGCCATGATGAAAAGAGCTTCGTTTTCCAGAATCCAGTTACTGTGAAAGCTGGAGAGAATCACCTTATTATGCTTGGTGTTTTAACGGGATACCCAGTAAGTACCAACACATAAAACTGAATTTTTTAGAACCATAAACTTGCTAATGTGTTTCATGGTGTTTTTGATCTCACAGGACAGTGGATCTTACATGGAACATCGATACACCGGTCCTCGCGGTGTTTCTCTTTTAGGATTGAATTCTGGGACAGTTGATCTCACTGAAAACAGCAAATGGGGCAACAAGGTATGCATCATACTTGTTATTCACTAGTTGATGGAAAGATCTCAATGAGTTTAAGGTTTAGGTTTTTGATCTAATTTCACATTCTTTAGGTTGGTATGGAAGGTGAAAAACTTGGGATCCATGATGAAACAGGTGTTAAGAACGTTAAATGGCAGAAATTCACTGGTAAAGCACCAGGACTTACATGGTACAAGGTAAGAAAACCCAACACTTACACCATACATATAGGGTTGAAAATTGGGTTAATCGGGTAATTCAGTTCGGGTTTTAGAAAGTTTGGGTCCTCAAAATAATTCGATGTGGTACGATTCAATATTTTTGGGTTTTGGATCTTTCTGATTTAAAAAGTCTGAACTACTTGGATCCTAAAGCTTGGGTTGATTTAGATCAGTTAGTATTTTGGTAAATGAAGGAGGAACGAGTTCTTTTTTTCTCGTAATTTTAAAATTAATCAGATTATTCGGGTCATTTCGTGTTTCGTTCTTTAAACCGAAACCCAAATTAAAACAAAAATTAGAACCATACGGATCCTGTAAATTTTCAGATTGGATTCGGTTCAGGTCATTTCGAAACAACTCGGTTAGGTTAATTTGGATCGGATAAAATGTCCAACCTTACATACATATATATACTCATCTCGATACCCATTCCAACAAATCTAAGTACATTGCAGACATATTTCGACGCACCAGAGAACCAAAACGCAGTGGCGATTCGAATGAGCGGAATGGGAAAAGGGCTAATTTGGGTTAACGGAGAAGGCGTTGGCCGTTACTGGATGTCTTTCTTGTCTCCATTAGGTCAACCTACACAAGTAGAGTACCATATCCCAAGATCTTTCTTGAAACCCAAGAAAAACCTTTTGGTCATATTCGAAGAAGAAGCTGGTGTGAAACCAGAGCTTATAGATTTCGTCACTATAAACAGAGATACTGTTTGTTCTCACATTGGAGAAACCTATACACCAAATGTTAGACATTGGATTAGGAAACAAGACCAAGTCCAAGCAATCACAGATAACGTGAGTCTCACGGCAACACTAAAATGCTCAGGAACTAAAAAGATCGCAGCCGTTGAATTCGCTAGCTTTGGAAACCCTATTGGTTCTTGTGGAAACTTCACACTTGGTGCTTGTAATTCTCCGGTTTCTAAGCAAGTTGTTGAAAAGGTAAACATTGTATATGGGTCTCTTTGTTTGCGCGTCTCTGAGACAACATGCGAATTTTGGCGACGGAAATTTATGTTTGTTTGGTTGTCGCTGATTCAAGAACGTGTTGTTGAGACATATCACCAAACTATTCGTTGAACATGTTCTTTTACCTATAGTTGGTAGCCGGAGACGACTAGACAAAAATATTTCCCGTCGCTCGTTGTTGTGCCCTATCGTGGAACTCAGCGATGCGCAAACAAACAAACCCTATATATATAGGTTAATTTCTTTTAAAATATGTAGCGTGTGATGGAAGTAACCTGAAATTTTGAATAATTTTTTATTTGCAGCATTGTTTGGGAAAAGCAGAGTGTGTGATTCCAGTGAACAAGGCTACGTTCCAACAAGGCAAGAAGGGTTCATGTAAAAATGTTGTGAAGACACTTGCTGTACAAGTTAAGTGTGGTCGGTCCAAGAAGATTTGAGGGTGTATGTATATGTTTCATTTGGTTTCTTGAATGGTTTATATTCTATGTTTAGTAGACCAAATTGTTGTGGCATTGATCTTGTTGTGTTATTTATATTTTATTTATTTAATTATTTACTGTATGGTTACAATTGTTCAACATTATATGTTTTTCTTGTAAGTTGTAATCTAACATGTTTCTTTTCATTTTTTTATTTATTAATCATTTCTTGATAATTAATCAGTTTGACTAGTTTAACGGTGGATAATGGTTGATCCATTTATAAGAGCAATATAATATACAAAATATTTTATATACTAAATTAAAATTATTCTCTAATTAAGTTTCTAACTTTAAATGTTTAATAGGACCGATTTGTGATCCACATGATGAGTTAATGGAACCGGGTTTGTGGAAAAAAAAACTTTAAATATGTAATATATTTTATTTAGTGTGTCTAAAAAAAATTAAAATTGAACAGAGTTTTTTTATTGAAAAAATAAATAATAATATATATATATCAAAAACTTAATAATAAAAAAGAAGAACCAAAATATTAAATTTTTAATGTTTTGGTCGCAACTGATTTGTTCTGTTCTTTGAAGGGTTCAGAGTTTTGAAAAGCTAAATATTCCATAAAACGTCGGCTATATTCTTCTTGTGTACCCGTTTCATCTGCTAGTATTTTCCCGCACCAATTACACGACCTATACAAATTAAACCATATATATAATATAATTTAAATTTCATAAAAAAATAGGTTAAACTAAAATTTCAAAATACATTCGTAGGACTGTGTTTTGATAAAAAAAAACATAAAAATTCACCTAATAATCTATCGAAAAACTTAATTTAAACAAAAACTTTAAATTCATCCAAAAACTTATAAAAAACTCCAAGAGTTGGAACATGGACCGTAATTAATATGCTTACTTGGCAGCATTATTTCTTCCTCCACAACGAGTTGGAGTCATACGGCCACAATGACTGCACCACATCGTTTCTTCGTTGTTTCCGACACTTGACGCCGTTTCTTTGCTGTTTCCGACACTTGACACTGTTTCTTTGCTGTTTCTGACACTTGACGCCGTTTCTTCGTTGTTATCGGCACTTGATGTTGTTTCTTCGTCGTTATCGACACTTGACATGATCTCCGACGTTGTTTCCTCACCGTTATCGATACTTGACATGGTCTCTACACTCGACATGATCTTGTATTTTGTGTATATAATTAATTAGGAGACGGTTTTTATATAGGAGGGAGGGGATATGTTCTTATTTTCTTTTTTGAAAGATTGTGGAGTCTTTGATGTGATAATAAAAAAAAGAAGGAAATAATCAATAATTTTTTGTTTTGTTAATTGGAAGATGGTTTATTGGTTTTTTCTTATCACGTTTATATAAGGTTTATGATTTTGAATATATCAACACGTTATTTGTTTTTATTTTGGTCGATCATAAAAAAAATATATTCAAACTTGTTGAAAAGAACTTTAGCTTGAGCCTTGGAGTCCACGTTAATTTTAGATATTTAATTCCTATATATATTATAATAATTAGTTAATGGAACTAAATAATTTTATTTTTAAAATAATCTTCTTATTTTGTGACGGTGAATATTGAATTATTAATAAATTTACGGTAATTAGTGAATTTGATGCCTTTCGTGTTAAGATATTTTGAATTTTGTTATTTAGTGATGAAAAAAAAAAAGGTGTATTTACTATATTCCGAAACTATCACTATTCTAGTAATGGTCAGAGACATCATGAGAAATTCAATGGTTAGTATGTGGATTATGTTCTTGTGAATGGTGGATTACAAGTACTGTTTCTCGTGTATTTTGTGATGTTGTCTTAAGGTTTAAGAGTACCGTTCGTAACCTTCCGATTATGCTTTGTAAATGGACATTGATCTGTTAGTAAAGAGACGCTATCTTTGATGTTTCAGAGGGTGTGAAAGCTGATCATCCCAAAATCACATATGCGGACCTATACCAGGTGATTATGAGCTTCGGCCTAAAGTATCATCACTAAATTAGGTTCCTAATGGAGTTTTAGAGTAAAAGAAACCCTCAACTGCTTCACTTTTATTAGTTGTGTAGGCCACATAATTACTATATAGGATTTTTTTTCTTCTGTTTTTGGGCCCCTTTCTCTAGAATTTTTTAATAATGTCTGTCTCTCATTGAATCGTCCCAGACCTTAACTTATGTCCACAGTTTATTGAAGCAAAGGAATGTCAACTTATTTTCGTTTGTCTTATAGTTATAGGTTCAAGGCTAATATGAATATCCATATGGAGAACAACTAATAGCAATCAAGTTTTGTGTCTGGATAATTTACTTATTTATTCTCGCTTTACAGCTTGCTGGTGTGGTAGCAGTGGAGGTTACTGGTGGACCTGATATCAGCTTCGTTTCTCGGAGAAAGGCATGGTTTCTCATCCTTTAATTTAGTGATGGAAAAAAGGTGTATTTACTATATTCCGAAACTATCACTATTCTAAAACTTTAAACATTTAATTTATGTTATTCAAAATTTAATTCATCTTTATCTTTATAAAACGTATATTTAATAATTTTATAGATAATAATTGAATAAATGGTAGATAAATTTAAAATAGTATAAATTTTTAAATTTAATTAGCCGTTGGTATGTGCATTGCACAAACAATTTTTTTTGATAATATACAACTATATAATATACTTTTATTAAATTAACTATATATTAAATATATGTTGTTACATATTTGGATACATATATCAAAATTTAGAAGTAATATTTAGTTTGTTTTTCCATTAAAAGATTAATTATTGATTAAATCTGAAGATAAACATAAAAATTAAAAAAGATTTTGGAAGAGATTTTACATTAAATTTAATGTTTTAAAGCATTGGAATAGTCTAATGTATAAACTACAACATTGGTGTACAAACTACAAGAGGTGGTGTAGTAGTTGGAGTATGAAGAATACAAGTAGTAGCAAGTGGTGGAATCTTCAATAGGTTCCTCTTACTATTGGTGTGGAGTAAATGGTGAACAACTGAACATGACGATTGTTTTTTATGCTGAGGACGACGATTTTCTACTTTAGTGTTTTTCATATCGCAAGAGATGATAGCAAATGGTTAAGAAATTATTTTTCTATGATGGTTTGCAGTTTTCTCTCTGATCAAATTTTAATTCTACTAAGTTTTTTTAGAGGTGTTTGACGAGGCAAACTTCAAAATATTGTAAGCTTCACCCATATAATTTATTAAAAATAATTAAATTAAAAAGTATCATATGGATATAAGATTTTTTTGTATAAATAATTAAATATTATATAATCTATATATATACTAAAACACAAGTTTTCTTTCCTACATCTCAATCTCACTCTGCTTTTCTCATATCTTAAAAAAATATTTTATTATATTTGAACTTAATCAAACAAATATTGTATTATACAAATATTTTTTTTGTATTCAGTTTTATGGAATAATCATATAATACTAAAACACAAGTTTTCTCTCAATCTCACCTTACTTTTCTTGCAAAAAAAAAACAGAATTGTATTATATTTTCTTAATGAATAAGATTGTTACATCAAAAATAATTTTTAATTTTATTTGGTTCTATGTAATAATTTAAAATAAATAATTAATTTTTGGTGTTCTATTTTCTTATTTCAATTCAAAATAAATATATAATTTAACTAAATTTGGAATTTTAGAAAATATTTAATACTTTATATATAAAACCTTTTAAAAAAAATATAACTTTTCTATGTATACTTTCAAATCGATCATTTTTTTTAATCGATAATTTGTTTTATCACATTAATTATCGTTACGACTCACGATTAAATTAAAACTCGTAATAAATAATTAATTTGGTTTATCATATATTACGTTTAATATACATTTAAATAGTCATATCTCAAAGAAAAAAAAAAGTGAATTTGTTTTCTCCCATTTTTTTAACACATTTTTCTCCCATTTAATTACATTATTTTCATTTGAAAATTAATTTTCATTTTCCTCATTTTTATAATTGGTAATCAGTGTACGTATTTGAAGTTTATTTCTGGAAGATAAAAATGCGTGCCGTTTAAAAAATCAAATAAGTACTGGCGTGCCGTTTAGGAGGATAAAACGACGTGCGAACAAGCTTACGATCAAAGCGAATGGGGTCCACCAAAGGGTGTGGTTGAGGAGAGCAGCGGATAACTGACTCCGACCCATCTGATCCCGTTCCTATTGGGTGGTATTTGTAGAATCGCTTGACCCAAACTTCACTGTAACCAAAAACAATTCAACCATTTGCTCATTCATTTCTCTCTTCTTCACCTTTCCCCAAGACGAGTTAGCTATGGCGGCACCGATTGTTGACGCGGACTACTTAAAGGAGATCAACAAGGCTCGCCGTGACCTCCGCTCGCTTATCTCCAGGAAAAACTGCGCTCCGATTATGCTCCGTTTGGCGTAAGTATCCATTTCCGTGGTTTGTTTGGTTTTGCGTATGTTGACTACGAGGTTGTTCGTTTTGAAATTGATATTTCACGCGATCTCTCTTTGTTAAACTGATCGTATTGTGTTTTCTCTGATTTGTAAAGGTGGCATGATGCTGGAACTTATGACGCGAAATCGAAGACCGGTGGACCTAATGGCTCGATAAGGAACGAAGAGGAGTACAATCATGGTGCCAATAGCGGTTTGAAAATCGCTCTCGAACTCTGTGGTGTGTTGTTCTTCACCCTCCTTCGTAATGTGTAGTTCAGCTTTAGTCTTTAGTAGATTCGTTTTCTAGAAAACCTTCTCGTGTCTGCGCTACCTACGTTTCCCTTTAACTGATTATAGACGACGAGGGATTTACTATAAACTCGGATTTTAGATTGTACTGTTGATTTTTCTTGGAAATTTTCTCGGTCTACTTGTCATGGTCCAGAGACATCATGAGAAGTTCAATGGGTTAGTATGTGGATTATGTTCTTGTGAATGGTGGATTACAAGTACTGTTTCTCCTTATGATGTTGTCTTAAGGCTTAAGAATACCGTTCATAACCTTCCGATTATGCTTTGTAAATGGACGTTGATCTGTTAGTAAAGAGACGCTATCTTTGATGTTTCAGAGGGCGTGAAAGCTGATCATCCCAAAATCACATATGCGGACCTATACCAGGTGATTATGAGCTTCGGCCTAAAGTATCATCACTAAATTAGGTTCCTAATGGAGTTTTAGAGTAAAAGAAATCCTCAACTGCTTCACTTTATTAGTTGTGTAGGCCACATAATTACTACATAGGATTTTTTTTTTTCTGTTTTTGGGTCCCTTCTCTGGAATTTTTTAATAATGCCGGTCTCTCATTGAATCGTCCCAGGCCTTAACTTATGTCCACAGTTTATTGAAGCAAAGGAATGTCAACTTCTTTTCGTTTTTCTTATAGGTTCAAGGCTAATATGAATATACATAAGGAGAGCAACTAATAGCAATCAAGTTTTGTGTCCGGATAATTTACTTATTTATTCTTGTTTTTCAGCTTGCTGGTGTGGTAGCAGTGGAGGTTACTGGTGGACCTGATATCAGCTTCGTTCCTGGGAGAAAGGCATGGTTTCTCATTCTTTAGACAGTATAATAGCTTACTTCTGAAGCAGTTTGTATTAAGTATATGTTTCTTCCGGTATAGGATTCAAATGTCTGCCCTAGGGAAGGAAGACTTCCTGATGCTAAACAAGGTACAATAAATCATCGCCCCTTAAAACACAAATTAAGTTTGTTCCACTTGAAAGCTAAGATGGAAGATTTTCTCTTTGAATTTACTTTGAAGCTCTGCTTGTTCATTTGTCCCTAGGTTTCAAACATCTTAGAGATGTCTTCTACCGGATGGGACTATCTGATAAGGATATTGTGGCACTCTCAGGGGGTCATACCCTGGTAATTTCTTTGGTCCCATATCACATCCTGGTTTTGCTTACAAATATGGTTTTAAACGTGCTTAAGATCAGTTTCGTGTTTTTAGGGAAGGGCTCATCCAGAGAGATCAGGTTTTGATGGTCCATGGACTCAAGAGCCTCTGAAGTTTGATAACTCCTACTTCGTGTAATTTCCCTTTTCCTTATCCTCACAGATTCACCTTCTTTTTTTTTTTTTTATTTAATCTTTCTTGTATCGGTGTTATCATACTGGATTGTTTATCCCATTATTAATCTTGGTACCAGGGAACTGCTGAAAGGTGAATCCGAGGGGTTGTTGAAACTTCCAACTGACAAAACTTTGTTAGAAGATCCAGAGTTCCGTCGTTATGTTGATCTTTATGCAAAGGTATAAGCTGAAGATCTTCTCTGCATTTCTGAGAACTGTCTTTGGCATCTGGCCAGTGCTTTTCTATAGTTACGTTTCTTACTTAATGATTGCAAAGGAAATCAAGTTATTGATCTTAAGCTGCATATCTAAGTTTCAATTAGGTAAGGCTTAGCAAATGCTTTATGCTAGTTGTTATTTTACAAGAATTATAATTCTGCATGTGGAGTTTTTAGGTTCGATTCCTTCCGGTAGCATAAAAATATTATTTTTACCAACGGTTATTGAGCTAGTGGGTTTCCTTGTGGATATGTACCCCATAGAACCATGGTTTGATTCCCTGTTGGGACGGGGTTGGCATAGTTTATTGTAGACATTTACTTGCTCTGATTTCTGGTATGAAAAGATGCACGTACGACTCAGAACTGTCGTGGTTTATCAAAAAGAAATAAAAGAAATGCTTATGCATTTGTTTTTGACAATTTCATATCTGATCTTTCTATTTGATAAAAAAACTTACAGGATGAAGATGCATTCTTCAGAGACTATGCAGAGTCGCACAAAAAACTCTCCGAGCTTGGGTTCAACCCGAGCTCCTCGGGAGCCAAACCGGTTGCAGACAGCACGGTACTGGCACAGAGTGCGGTAGGAGTCGTAGTGACTGCTGCTGTGGTGGTCCTCAGTTACTTTTACGAGATTCGAAAGAAGATGAAGTAGAAGAAAAAGAGAAAAACCCACCAAAGTACGTTTCTCATTTGCCATTCAACAATCTATCGTATATTACTAAGCATTTTCATGTCGATACCATATTTTGCTTCAGTACACAGTAGACGATCATATGATATCTTGTTGTAAAAGTCAAAGTCTCTTTGTCGGTTGGGTCAACATTTGGGTGAATCCACTGTTGTCTTACTCTTTAAATGATGTTGGTATAGATCGGTGAGATACCTACTAAGTGTGGGGTGGGGTATGCATGAAAATGGACCTAACCTTTGTTTGGTACGAAGCTTCGACGGACTTACCGTCACGCATTTATATAGAAAGTAAAAAAGCATGTTAAAATTTTAGACATTAATTATTAGTTCGTGCTTTTGACAGAGCATATTGTTTGCGGTTGCCTATATTTTAGACTATTTACAAGTTACAATTATGTCAAATCTTCCAAAACAATTACAAAAATATCAGTATTTTTTTTTTGTGATATGCACCATAAATCGGGTTTACTAGCTAAAGTATAAATTAATGCAGAGATTAAATGTCATCGTTCGAATTTGGGTGTTATTGGATGCAAAACTTATTCTTCTTTTGTAGATGAATGGTACAATTGTTTTGTTTTTCTTGGACAATATTAAAGAAGTATTATAATTTCTTCGTTCATTCTCGCAAAGGATAATAGTGTAGTTGAAGAAAAACAAATTTGAGACAAAAAAAAACAACAAATATCAATTAAACAAATTATGAAGTAACTAAATCAAGCACAATACAACAAATATATAACCATTTTATCATTTTATGCAATGTTATAAAAGATTTTATAAATTTTTTTTCTTAATTCGAAGATTTTTCAAAAAATACCATGCATAATTTTGTTTATGTTTTGAAGCAAATGTAAATTTGTCAATTTAGATATTCCAATTAGTATATCTTTGAAAAATAAGCATTGTAGACTTTGTAGTTATATAATCAAAAAATTTCTTGAAATGTTTTATTTTTTTTTTTATATCAAAGTTTTTAACCGAATAGTACAAAATTTCTAAAAAACAAAAATGAATGTTTTTTTACCAATTTAAACATACATGATTTATTTTATCAAAGACCAACCAACAAATTTTTTGGTCATAATCTCTTTTAAAACCTACAATTCAATTAGTATATCTTCAATAAATATACCCTAAAATGTGATATTCTTTATAAAAAAAAGTTGGTCAGTTGAAATTAAATGAATGTTTTGATGAGCCAAACATTTGGTGTTCATTTAAAAAAAGTTGGTAGTTTGGAGAATTAAAAAGGTCACGTGTTAGGAAAAAAGTCATCAAAGGGGAGAGGTGAAGCAGGTACAACTCCACTCTCTTGCTTCTCCATTTTGATTCTATTTTTAAATAACATTTTTATTATTAAACAAATTTAATAGTATTATTATTATTATTAAAACATTCACAAATGATAAGATTCTCATAACTTGGACACTGAAGTAGCTCTTGAATTTAATTAAGTTCTAATCTAAAAATCATTAGACTATATGATTTTTCTTATTGTATGATAAGTTGATTTCTGTCATTAGTTTTTCATTATTAAATCAAGATATGCTAGTTTATACTATTTATTTAATTATGTGAATATATATATATATATATATAGTCTTTTTAAAAGTGGCATACCTAACAAATATTTTATCAGATTAAGTAATGTTTAAATGGGGTTTTATTTCTTTTAAATTTGATGTATAGATTTTTTAAAAAAATTAATTTAAAATTCCTTACCGTAACCATATCAAACCAAACCTAAAAAATAAATTATTTTTCCTTCAAGTTCAAGACACCTTTGTTTGGCTTATAGGTTAATTAATCTTCCTAACTACATACTTTAAATTTGTATAATCTATTACAATATAAATAATATATGTTTCTTCCGTTTTTTTAAGTGTCGTCTTAGAATTTTTTACACAGTTTAATAGGTTTTAATTTAACAAAATTAAAATAATTTTATTGATTAAATGTATTTATCAAATTTATTATAATAATTTTTGTAAATACCTAATGATCAAATATATAACTGATATTTACTTGTATAAATTACATCGAAAACCTAAAACGACACTTAATTTAGAACCAAAAACTTATCTAAAACGATATTTAAAAAAAACGGAAGGAGTATATTTTATCTACACAAGTCACACACATGCATTTAATTTCCACTTTTGAAGATTTTGAAAACAATCAACCCCTAACTACCATGTTTTTTTAATATTCAGATCATAACTACCATTTCAAATATATATATATATATATATATATGTTGATTTGAATATATAATAACATTGGATGCTCTTTACAACCTCCTTACCAAACTCAATATGACATGTACCATTGTTTTTGTCATTATTGTAACATAAATTTCCATAATTTGAACTAAATTCAATGGAGCACAAGAAACGAACAACCACTTTGTCTAAAGTGTCTCTTTCCATTTTTATTTCTATTTATTACTTTAATTTTGAATAGTATTTTAAAAATGATGACACTGTTTTACGACAAAAAGACCAATTACTTATGATTTTAGTATTGAATTCCAAATGTTTGTATTTGCCCTGTATTAAAAATGTTTTGTTTCAAAATGAAAATTAATATTTGTTATTTTCAAATGTTTGTTTTATGTTTACACTCTACAAACGAATCAAAATAAATCTGTTATAGTCTCAATATCAATCACTCGGTTTGCTTCTAGTTATATGAACTTCATCTATATTAATAATAATAATAATAATATTGTATTAATATTATTTTATCACAAAAGACTAGACTATAAACAAATTTTCCCCTCCAACTTTCTAATAAATTAATGAGTAGTTAAAAATAATTTTATAATTATAGAAGAAACCCAAACAATCTAAATAATATACGTATGTCTTATTGGAGCGGATAGAGCTCCGGGACATGATGGGTTTTCTGCTGCCTTCTACCACCAATTTTGGCCTAGTATTGCGGAGGATGTATGTCTGATGGTTCGCGAGTTCTTTCGCACTGGTTCTTTGAGTCCTGATCTAAATCATACTCACCTTTGCCTCATACCTAAAACACCTACAGCGACCCGGATGTCTGACTATCGTCCAATTAGTTTGTTTACAGTTAGCTATAAAATTATATCCAAGATTCTGGTCTTTCGATTGAAAACTGTGTTGGGTGCTCTCATATCGGATTCTCAGGCTGTGTTTGTCCCGGGTAGGAACATCTGTGATAATGTCCTAGTGGCTCACAAACTCCTACATGCCTTAAAATCAAAGAAAGATTGTGCTGCATCATACCTGGCTATTAAAACGGATATTAGTAAAGCTTACGACCGAGTCGAGTGGGGTTTTCTCGAAGATGTAATGGCTAAAATGGGATTCGCTCCCCGTTGGATCACATGGATTATGGCTTGTGTCCGCTCAGTTAGCTATTCGGTATTGATTAATGGTGTTCCGTATGGTCATATACAGCCACAAAGAGGTTTGTGTCAGGGAGACCGACTTTCACCATATCTCTTTTTTCTTTGTGCTTAGACATTGTCTCAAATGTTAGCTCAGGCTGAGGTTAAAAAAGAGTTCTCAGGCATGCGACTTGCACGTTCATGCCCTGTAGTTAGCCACCTGATGTTTGCTGATGATTCATTGGTTTTTTGTAAAGCTACAGAGCAGGATTGTCAACGAATGGCACAAATACTAAAAGATTATGAAGCTATATCGGGTCAGCAGGTTCATTTGCAGAAATCTTCACTCATTTTTGGAATGAGGATCCCTGATCGGACACGTCAACGCCTAATGTGTATCTTACGAATTTCAACTACCGGAGGTAGAGGTAAATATCTTGGCTTGCCGGAACAAATTGGGCAAAATCGGGTTCAGCATTTTCAGGGTATTGTTGATCGTGTACGAGGGAGTATCGGAGGATGGTATCAGAAATTCTTGAGCCCAACGGGCAAAGAAGGTCTTATTAAATCAATCGCACAATCGCAACCGGTGTATGCTATGAATTGCTTTCTCCTACCTCAGAAAATCTCTACTGAAATTAACAGTCTTCTTTCGGCTTTTTAGTGGGGCTCCAATGACCAAAGACGCCGCAAATTAGCATGGATTGCGTGGCGCCTGTTGTCATTACCAAAACGGGAAGGTGGTTTGGGGTTTCGTGATATGCACAAATTTAACATAGCACTATTGGCTAAACAAGCTTGGCGAGTGCATTCCAATCCATGTTCTTTGCTGTCACGCCTATACTGCGGCCGTTATCATCGTCACTCACAGTTTCTGGACTCTCGATTAGGAGCTAATGTCTCCTATGGGTGGCGTTCTGTACAAGCTGGGCTGTACCTTCTTAAACAGGGCTTACAACGGCAAATTGGTAATGGTAAGGACACAAGTGTATGGTCAGACTTCTGGTTACCTACCAAACCACTAGGATTGGCGCATAATCTCGCGTAATACGACCACATGAAAGTCTCGGATCTTTGGCTGCCGGGACAACGACGATGGGATGATTCGCTTCTCCAAACGGTTTTAACACCTCATGACGCAGCACTGGCTCAAACCATACGACTTTCACAATTCGCTCATCAGGATAAGTATGTCTGGATTTATTCCCCTACTGCTACTTATACGGTTAAATCTGGCTATTGGCTAGCCACGCACTTCGCTGAAGACCACGAGTCAATTCACGCACCTCCAGGTGATCTATCACTCAATACCACAATTTGGAAGCTTCTTATCCCACCCAAACTTCAACATTTCCTTTGGAGAGCTCTTACATGGGCGCTTCCAATAGCGACGAGGCTTTCTACCAGACTTCCGGATGTGAACGTGATATGCCAACGCTGCTGTGCAGGGGAGGAGTCGATTAACCATATTTTGTTCCAATGCCCATTTGCTATCGCGGTCTGGCGCTGTAATCAGGTACGAGTTTTTGATCAACCACACGATGACCTCGAAGCTAATGTACGGGAGATCCTTCGTATCTATAACCAAGTTCAATGTCCGCCTCTGCCCCGGTTACTTTCGTTCTGGATCACCTGGATGCTCTGGAAATCTAGAAACAATTACTTATTCCAACAAAGGACTCGAGTTCCGGCTGAGGAAGCGAAACATATCTCCTCCACTGTTACTGAATGGATTCAAGTAACGCAGCGCTCAAACTCCGTCCCTATGAAGACTCGTTCTTCCAGATCCAATCACAACACATTCTGGGAGCCTCCAATAGCTAATTGGTTTAAATGTAACTTTGATGTTTCTTTTTCTCCTGTAGCTGAATTTATGGGAGTGGGCTGGATTGTTCGTGACTCTTCTGGTGCTATGATCGAGTCTGGTTGGGTTCGTTTACCTAACGTGTGCACCGTTCTACAAACTGAAGGAAATGACTTCTTATATGTTGTTCAAAGAATGTGGTGTAAAGGATGGAGGCATATTTGGTTCGAAAGTGATAATCTCAGCTTGGTTAACATCATTAATAATGCTACTGAAAGCTTGGAATTGGGAACTCTCTTGGTCGACATCCAACATTGGATCTCTCTCCTTTCTCTATGTTCACTAGGTCATGTTTGCCGCGAGGGTAATCAAATCGCTGATCTCCTAGCGAAATTAGTTTATCGTCACCCACAATTGTGTGTTATATATACAATCCCTCCTTTGTGGATGATCAAATATTTGTATTACCCATTTACGGCTTAATAAAGCTCAAATGTTTAAAAAAAATCTAAATAATATATATATATATATATATATATATTAAATATTGAACAGTATTTTAAATACTGAACTATTTTTTTTGAGGTGAAAAATTAGAACTACTAAAATAACTTTTAAATATTGTATTTTGCTAATTAAGCAAGTTTAACAAATCCTTATCATTGAGAATTTATTTTTTAAAATTGAAATTATATTTAAATACAAAATTAAATACTGATCACAAATTTAAACCAAGAAATACCATAAAAATTTGAATTAATTAGACTATAATTTTACGTTTCATTTTTAAAATTCAGTTTATGAATATTTTAAAAAAAAATCTGATTACCAAAATTCTGATTTTTTAAACCATTTTGAGTCACAAACACTTAAAATTTTGAGTTTAGAAAATCACTTTCATAATATAGAATTTAAAATAATTTAAAGTTTACAAATTATTTTAATTATTCAAAAATTAAAAACAATTTAGAGTTTAAACACAATATTGAAAAGTTTTTTTTTTTGCGGACAATATTGAAGAGTTAAAACAACACAATTATCAATTATTGCAAAAAAAAAAAACTACAACTATTCCCCATTTACAAATAGGGAAATTTGCACCCTTAGACATAAGAAAGTTAGTTTAGCAGAAATACACAAAGCTCATTTTTTTTAAATGCAGAAAATAAATCATTAATAGATGTTTACGATTATACCCTTGTAAATTTAACCTAGTGGGTGTTTTCATTTTTTACACAATCTTCCAAATTTACCATTTGCGCCGTCTGAGTTTTTGAAACGCAGAGAAGGCGATTTGGGGCAATTTCGAAGGCGATTCAAGACGACGGCGAGTCGAAGCAGCACGACAGCGATTCTAGCAGGACGACGACGGCGAGGGGAGATTTCGACGACGACGGTAAGGTACCTTCAACTTGGGTCGCTGATTTTGTAGGGTTTCGATAGGGTTTCGATATTGATGAAATTTGAACGGGTTTTTCATGGGTTTCGGATTTTAAGATGTTTCTTAAGGGATTTGGGGACTAAAAAGGTACTTGGGTCACTGATTTTGTGTTTTTTCCACAATAAGACTTTGACATATTCCAGATTTCTTAGATTTCGTTGTATTTGAACAATTGAAAATAGATTTTGTGGTTTATGTCGTTGTTTTTGAAATATGCAGGTAGGATGACATGAAACGGGGAAGAAAATCCGACGGGGGTAAGAATCGTAGACTATAACCCCTTTATGATAGCATATTAGTGCATATTAAGACTTTATGATAGCATATAACTGCATATTAACCCTATATGTTACAGCATATTAACCCTTTATGATAGCATATAACTGCATATTAGACCTTTATGATAGCATATTAAACCCTTTGATAACATATAAGTGCATTTAAACCCTTTATGATAGCATATAACTGCATATTAACCCTATATTTGACAGCATATTAAACCTTTAC
>KE150663.1:94362-125816 GCA_000411095.1 Aethionema arabicum
AAATTTACATGTATCTAAGACCGGTCCTTACACTCAGCAGGTCCAAAGCCACAAAAAAAAAAATTAATGCTGTTATAAAAAAGAAACAAAATTTTCAAAAGATGCAATTGAGTTCTAAGGACATTTTCAATGTATAATTCTATTTTTATTCTATTATAGAGTAATTTCTATTATAGAGTTACTCTATAATATAGTTGCTCTGATGTATTACTCTATTTTAATTATATATTTTATTTATTTATTTAATTATTAATTGTTAAATTATTCTTAAAAAAATTCGAGAATCCTAGATGGGAGAACCCTACAATTTAATGAAGATATCGTTTATTCGAAAAAAAAGGAAATTAAATAATCCATTTATTTATTTTGGACAAAAACACTTTTAATTATTAATTTTTATTTTTATTAAAATAACACTCAATAACATAAATAAATGAAAACAAAAATATAACAACTTGATTATTTAGATATCATCACTAGAATTATTTTTCCATAAATGCCTTATTAGGTTTTAATTATGAATTTTGAATATTAATTATGAATGTTTAAGTTTATTGTTGTCTATTGTATTTTTTTCTTTTATTTATTGTATTTTGATTATGAAACTTTAAGTTTTAATTATGAAATTTTAAGTTTATTGTGTTTTATTTAAATTAATGTTATTGATGAGTTTTTAATTAGCTCTAACTATATATTTCGTAATAAAAATTTGAAGACATATAATTTTTTTAATATAATTATTTTGGATTAATTTAATACCTAGAAACAATATAATGACTTTTATATATAAAATTAGAGAAATGTTATATTCAAATGGCAATTATGCAAATAAAAAATTTTAACTCTAAAATAGAATTTCATTGTAGTTGAATTTACTTTATAATAGAATAAAATTTTTATTATAGAGTACCATTAGAGATGATCTAACTTTATAACACTACTAAAACCACTATACCGAAACAGTATTAATACTATGAATAAAATGTGAGGCATGAGGTCCAAACTTACTAAAATTGAGCCTAGGATCGGTTGGTTCTACATAGACTCCTACCTAATAATAAACATGATAGATGGAGATGGGAAAAGTTTGAAAAGATGAATCCAAAAATCCCAAACACTAAAATCTAAAATTATGGGAAAATAATGAAACATGGACACATCATTATCATTTATCACCATCACCTAATGGTCGACATTACTCACTTATATATACCTCCTATTCTATACTTTTTTGTTTTCTTGTATAACATAAGACTTTTGGGAGATCTTAACTCAATTTCAAGAACTAGATGTAACTAATTTTATTGAATGAAACCATCAAATATATATATATATATATGAAAAGTATATCGGTCATATGGTGAGCTAGTGATAAATACCATCCTTCTCTCACCATGACACCCGAGTTCAAACTATCTGTTGTGGTTATGCAACTATTTGACTATTAGACCGGTTTTGTGACCCACAAATCTTTTAAAAAATTATGAAAAATACATTCACACACACATGTGGCATTAGAATTCCACACATGTCGAAGAGATTTTTAAAGGCTAATCCGATATATGAGTCTAACCAATGACTCCAATTGAGTGAAAAATGCTACATGATGATCATATTAATTATATGATTATATGTGGAGGATAGGCCATGAGTTTTGATGAGGTGTATAAGTTGGTAATATCATGTGTATGTTATGTCTTTATAATTAATATTTTGTTGTTTTGTGATTGGGAGGATTTGTTTGTATATTTTGTGGCTTTTCTTATTAATAATTCATTAATAATTGAACTTTGACTTGTTGCAAAATATGTGTTCCATTGTTCTTTGGATTTTTCTTTTTCAACATATAACGAATCCAAGTGTTGCATTTGATAGAAATGATAAAAGATGAGTTTCATGTTTGCTAACATCAACGACAATAGATAACGATAATTAATTAACAACCAACGATAAAATAATACTCCATTTGTTTGATTATTATGGGCAATTAATGAATTAATAATGAGAAAAAAATGTTTATTTTATCGACTAAATCGAGCTAAATTTTTGCATTAATTTGTATTTGACTAATGAAATCGCTTTATGGTCCATATGACACAAAAAAAGACGAACTAAATATTACTCAATATAATATCTCAAATATACATTTTTTGAAAACAAAAAAATAGCATACTACTATTCTCTGTTATGATTTTATTATATACCTAAAAAAATTGTTTCTTCAATTTTATATTCAAACAAATTTATAGCAAAATTAACTTAATCCACAATTTATAAATTTAATCAAATAATATTTTAATTGTTGTTAAATGTGATTAATTAGTGTCTATTATATTAAATCTATTAAATTTCATTGTCAACGGCGAATCTATCTTGTACAACTTTATTTTATTTTTGTTGATTTTGATTCCATCGACCACCCTATTAATTCATTGATCTTGTTTAGCATCATAGATACTAAACATTTAAAAAACTTAAAATTTTATTTAATTATATTTTAGTCATTTATTTTTTATTTTTTGTCTAAAAAATGTAAAATTTCAATAATTTAAATGTCTTATAATTAAATGTTTATCAAATCCACCCAGCATGTTGAAAAATTCTTTTAATCAAAAATAATTATCATCTGAAAAAATCAACCAACTAATTATAAGTATCAAAATATTTGAATAACTGTAGATTTATACTAAAAAGAAAGAAAAAACAGTAAGTATATAAATAAATAAGTCTACTGAAATCCACAGTAACAGATGCTTAAAGCCTTAGACACTAACTTGACTACATTAGCTATTTAGGTGTCTTCAGATCATCATCACATACGCAACAACTCTAAATCAAGAACAAGAACAGATCAGAGAAAACTGAACAAGACTTTAAGCTGTGATGTGTTTATGAACACCAAAGGTTTAATTCCTTGTCATCTCTCTTCATCCCATTTGTCTTTAGGAATCTCTCCTGAATCAGCAATCACTACTTTCTTCCGAGGTTTGCCACTGTAAGTTCCTGCTCCACCTTCAATGGCGAATACATTATCCATTCCTTGTATCACCTTCCCTAAGACCACATGTTCCCCTTCCAACCTGCAACACAGTTTTCAACACCATTAATGAACATCTTAATCTCCTAAAGGACAACAACAATCACACCATGAATATCGTATTTTGAACTCTGAACTATTCACATTCGATGAAAAAAACCCTTAACTTTAAACTTTGAACTTTGATAACCGAGTTTTTTTAAACCTTAAACTTCAATAGCCGAATTTTTTAATTGAAATCTCAAATTTAAATTTGAAATTCCAGCCTAATTAACTCAAATTTGGATTATATTTTAGGTTTAAGTTTGAGTTTACAGCTGAATTTTATGATTATGATTAAATTTTGAATAAAAAAATCTGGTTATCAAAGTTTATGATTTGAAAAACCCGGTTATCAAAGTTCAAGATTAAATATAATTTTGATAGTTGAGATTTTTTTTAGTAAATCAGCATAGTTTAGGATTTAAACTCGGTTATCAAAGATCAAGGTTTTAAAAAACAAGTTTGATAGTTGAGGGATATTTTCACCAAATGAAAATAGTTCAAGTTAAAATACCAGGATTACTTGGCTATTCTTGTTCAAACTGCAATTGGGTACAACTAAGTTTCAAACTTTATGTTGGATCTCTCGCCTAGTCTCAGAGAAATCTTGAGATATGCTTTACAAAGACCTAAAGATGATGCCAGAACTTTCCCAAGAACAAAAACCTAATCTTGGTATCTCTACCTTAAACTTAAAGTTCTTGATCTTAGTTCTAGCATGTTGATTGTGCATAGAACAAGAGCAAGATGATTAGTTAAACAAGAGAAACTTACCAGCTAGCCTTGACAGTAGTTATAAAGAACTGTGAGCCATTAGAATCCGGTCCTGTATTACCCATTGCTACAACACCTACAAATACAATTTCTTATTCTATATCAGAAGATCAAAACTACACAAGTAAATAAATTGAGCAGATTGCTTTAAACTGAGATTTGTACGCAATTCTTTGAATATAAGATGGTAAAGAGTTTATAAGCACCTGCATGTGAATGCTTTACTTTGAAATTTTCATCAGGAAATGTACCACCATAGATTGACTCACTCCCTTTTCCATCACCATAGATTATGTCTCCTCCTTGGATTACAAATCCCGATACTATACGATGAAATGGTGTACCTTTATAGTGTAGAGCCTTCCCGCTTGAATTTTTGCCTTTTTCTCCTATGTTTAGGTTAAGATTCATCCTTTCAGAAACTAAAGCAGACAATCCAAGATAAATAGAATCATTTATAAGTACAAACCTGTGCATAACGCCCTAAAATTTTCTGCAAAAACAGAGAAATTTAAACGTTAGAAGTTATTTATACAAGTAAGCAAAGGCTGTGTTTTGCACTCAAGAAAAATCCACAATAATTTCAGTCAAGAACAAGATGCCAAAGACATACCTACAGTTTTGGGTACAACAGTGCCATATAGTCCAATAACAATTCTGCCTGCAAGTATTGTATCACAGAAAATGAAATCAACAGAATTTGAAGGGAGCATATGGCAAAGAAGAGATCTCGAAAAACACATGTAGATAAGTATGAGTAAGAAACTGTTTGCTTTCTCTCTTGCAGCACCTATCATACAAACTAATATGTAAACAGTTTACCTAAGCGTTGGCCATCGATATCAACATCGAGAAATACCCTGTGGGTGATTTCATGATCTTCAATTATTAGCTTCTCCCCCTCCTAAGCATCAAGAGAGCAAATAAATCAGACACATAAGAAAAAAGAACAGTGTGTAAAAATTGTCAAAACTAAACCATGAAAACTATGTTAATTCACCAAAAGCAAACACCTACATCCACAGAAGACTATGATTCACGAGTAATTTTCCACTATATTGACCCAAAATCAAAATAATATCATGCAAATTCAGCCACCATCTAATACATGGAAGTCTACAATAGCTATACATAGAACTGCTAACTCCAATCTCTTGACTTGCTTAAGAACTTTGTCTTGCTAACAACTTCTCCAAACTCAAACTTCTTTTCTCTAATCAAAGTCATAATTCAAGAGGCTAATAACTGACACTAAGACTTAAGAATTATCTGGAGGCAAACATAAACGTTGACACTAAATCTAATAGGTTCTTAATGAATCAACAAAACGAACCAATGTATCACACACTAGCTAAGCCCCTCTAAAGATTCGCTGATACAGAAATCAAAGTTAGGAATCAGCTGCAGAGACAACACATAGGAAACCTAAGCAATAGCCATGGAAACTTTACAAAGCCGTCTAGTTTCAGATCTCTTCTAATATTTTAAAAGTACCCCTACAAAATTTCGATTTCCATAGATAAAACCAGAGGAATTCCGAAGAAGCTGTCACATACAGATCCACACACAGAGTAACAATTTGAAGTTAAATTCAAAAGTGGTAAGAGAAAAATCCTTACTTTTCCAGTATTGGAGAGCGCAAAGACGAGGAAAATCGTTAGGGCAACCAGGAGAAGGAGACACCTGGGTTGTGCCAAAAACGAGATCTCTCTACGCATTATCGTTCTTCTTCGTTCTGCTTCCTCTTCTTAAGAAATCATCTCACGTCAGCAAACACAGAACGCGATCCCAGCTTCCAAATCAGATGCCGAAGAATGACGAAAACGACAGAAAACTACACACTTGTTAGATCTCTCTCTCTTTCTCTATAGTTTTATGCAACAGAAATTATAGAATCAATGGAAAAACTAAAATTTGAATCCCAACTTGTGATTTTAGCTTAAGTTGTAAGAACTAGGGATCAGTGATTTCTTCGTGGCAATCAAATTTACACTCCAAATCGATCCTAACCAAAAAGCACTGCTTTCAAAATTCGTCGTCGAATATGATTTGTTATTCTGTGATATACTAATGGGCCTAATGACGTATAACGGCCTACTAACAATCAAATCAAAATGGGCTTATAATTTCAAAATAGTTAGATATTTATTAGTTTAGGTCGATTTGCTACTAATTTGATATTTTATTTACTAATTTAATATTTTATTTGTCATGAAAATTAATTTCATCATGATATAATCAAATAAAATTTAAGTTTTATAGATATGATAAATTAGTATTTAGGTATTAAGCAAAATTCGAAACCAACAGTTAAAGTTACACAAGGTGGGTTCAAAAGCAATATAATATAACTACATTTCTATAGATGATTTTTTTTTTCATTTTTTTGAAAGGACTTTGGTGAATTAAGTTTTGGGTGATTATTGGATGAATTTTAATGTTTTTTTTTCGTTTTATCAAAATTAACCCTAGAATTCTAAAACATATAGTTTTTTTTTAATCTAGTTTATTCTTATTATTGACTTTTATTCTATGTTAAGCTATTTTTCAAAAAATCCAAAAAATGGCACACGTCCAGACCTCATAAATCATCTATTTGTGTTTTTATCTCTTTATTTAGTTTCAACCTATTTTTGTAAGCCCAATATGTAAATCGAAATTATACTCGATCATATTAAATCTAACTAAATTTTTATTGTGATTTAGTTAGTAATCTTACTTTATTTAATAGTAATATAATACATTTGGTTGTTTTAAATTGTTATAACTAGCTTAATGATTTGAATTACAATGATGAAAATGAAACACATCATATATGATATCAAATTGTTTATCGTCGTTAATTGTTAGTACTATTAACAATAATCCAATTATCAAATAAACTCATGGATTTATCAAATGTAATATTGCATAAAAAGAATAATGACATTATTTATTTGATTTTTGGTAAACCGGCCCTTCTAAAAAGAAGTAGTTAACCCGAAAAATTAACGATACTAAAAAATTTTAACAACATAATAAAAAAATATCAAAGAAAACCCTACACTTCTTAAAATAATTAGATCGAACAAATTAACGTTACATGAGTCGATTTCCGACGGAAGTGATTAGATTTGGTCCGATCAGTTTACACAATTCGGAGGAAGTTTCTTACCAGATGCAACACCATCAACATTTTCACACATTGCAGTTGATGGACCGACGTTGCTTCCATTACATGTTAGATTAATGTCAATTAATCTAACATTCTTACATGGATAACTCTTGCTACATTCCATATTCACTGCCACTTTGTTCTCTGATGTTCCCCATATATTTTGTAATCTCATGTCTTCAATTTGAACATGAGATTCTCCCTGCAAAGAAGATTAAAAAAAAAGTTATGTCTTTTTTTATATATGTTTGAGTCACAAAGCCGCTCCAATAGTTAAATTAGGACTGGCATTCTGCATTCGAGTACTCGTTTGGTTTCGGTTCGGTACTTTCGGTTATTCAGTTCTTCGTTCCATGGCTATAAGATCTGTTTGCTTCTAATTTGAAGATTTTGGTTCGGTTCCGGTTCTAATTGTGGTTAGGTTTCGGTTTGGTTCGGGTACAAATATTTGATAAGAAGATCCGAAAAAACTGAAAAAACCAAAAAATAACCGAAAAACTCGAAAAACCAAAAAATACTGGAAAAAAGTATAGTTACTTTCGGATACTCAATGGATATCGGTTCAGTTCCGATTACTATCCGATATCCATGGATCCTGAGTTTAAAATCCAATAGATACTTTATGCCGGAACCAAAACCGATCCGAACCCCTTTTTTCGGTTTAGGTTCAGTTTGGTTCTTCAGTTCCGGTTTTTATGCCCAGTCCTAAATCGAATAGTGTATGTTTTGGTTATATAAATTTACCTTTTTTGCGCAAGGAGGATAAGGACAATACTTCTGATCAACGTTGATCGGTTTTCCGACATTAATCATCTGAATATTCTCGTAAACTAAACTCGAAACAACGATATCGACGGCCGATGATTCCCATGTCTTGATCCTTATTCCATCACTTGTTCCATTAAAGATTGAGTCTCTTACCTTTATATCTTTCACATCTTTTTCTTCTTTGTTATTTCCTATACTTCCAATACTTATACCATGTCCCGGACCACATGTAACATTTGAGATATCAAGACCAGTTGTTCCATGAAGGATTGCGATGCAATCATCTCCGGTGCCGATGTAAGATCTTGAGATGTGCATGTTATTTGATAAAGCAATCTTGATTCCATCAGTGTTTGGACTGTCTTGTGGAGCTATTATGTTGACATTAGTAATGTTGAAATCGTTGACCATGAATAAGTTTATGTGACCCATTTTGCTGTTGAGTGATGTTATTCCTTGTATACTTGATGTGTTAACAAAGGCGAATCCAATGTTCTGTAAAAAAAATTAAGTTAATCAAAACATTTTAGATATTGAATTAAAAATTTTGCACTATATATTCTTCTAACTTAAATATTGCACACAAAATATCTATGAAAGTATGTAAGAAATGAATTAAACTATGTGTAGTCTTTTTAATAAACCGCAAAGATTCTAGACCTTTTGGCTCGGTCCATACATCTTTATCAGACTGGAAGTCACAGTGGGTAAATGTCTACAATAAATTGTGTCAATTTTTTCCAATCTGAGAATCGAACCGTGTTCTTTGGGACACATACCAAAAAAAACCACTAGACAAATCCGGTGTATGTATAGTTTCTATTAGTATGTTTTTTCGTATGTTTTCTTCTAATTCAATTACTACACTCTTAAAGTAATTATGAAAAATTTTAAAAAAAACGAATAAAATTAGTATAGTTTTTATTAGTATCTCGTTTCCTCTAATTTCAATACTAGACATGCAGTAATTGTGAAAAACAATTATAAAAAATGAATAAAATTAAGTATAGTTTCTATCAGTACGATTTCTTCTAATTTAAATACTACACATAAAGTAATTAAATATAAAAAAAAAGTGAATTCAATCAAGTATAGTTTGTAAAAGTATTTTTTTTTTCCTGCCAATTCAAGTACTACACATGTAATAATTATGAAAAAATATCAAAAATGAATAAATCAACTATATTTTCTATTACTATTTATCAATTTATATATTTATTATATTTTAAATAATTAAATTCAAAGTTTACGATATAATAATATAAAAAGATTTAAGAAATGTTACCATGGGTAATTGAGGACACTTAGCGTTTTTGGCACAATCATTTAACGGCCAAGATTTACTTCCTTGACCATCGAGTGTACCGCTGCCGGAGATGAAAAGTTGGTTAATGTAATGAAAGTTGAGCCACATCTCTTGTTTAATCTCCTTTGGGTTCGCCGGAGCAAGTAAAGTTCCGTTGATGACAAATTGAATCTTGCTTTTACATGGTCCCACAAAATCTATACCACTAAGATAGAATATTCCTGGTGGTACGTAGAATATACTATCTTCACTACTATTGCATACACTGCTCCATACATATTTAAATGTCTGATATTGCACACATTTAAAAAAATGAGATATGTTAATCATAGCATACACGTTAAAAAGAGGGAAATTTTCAAAAATGTAATAATTGAATTAATTTGTTTTGAACAAAAATGCTTTAATATTAGATCTGAATATATTTTTGGTGTATCGTCACACATTAGAATAAATTTGTAAAATAGTTTTGAATTAGAATATTTCACAAATGCTCCAACTATAACATTTTTTTTTGTTATGATTTTTTTTTTTCCAAATCCTTTAGTATATATATTTAAAAACGGTACAAAAACTAAGAACAATAATGAAAATCAATTAGTTGTGAGAAATTTTAGGGTCAACTAACTAATTAAAGTGTGATTGGTATTTTTAAACCGTGTAACAACCGTAAAAGTCTCTGGTCGATTACCATTTATAGATTATATATACAAGAAAGAATCCACTAAAATTTTTTGTTTTAAAAAATGGTTTTTTTTTTCACATTATATATTGGGCATGTTCGTTTGCGCGTCTCGAAGACAGCGATGCATTTTGGCGATAAAAATTCATGTTCGTTTCGTCGCCGCTGGTTCAGAAACGTATTGTTGAGATTTATCGCCAAAACTCGTAGCTAAAATTCTCGCCAAAACTCGTCGTTAAATTGTTCATTTAGTCGTCGCTAGATCAGTGACAAGTTTGAGCGACAAGTCATAGTAATTAAAAATTAAACGCTAGATTTTTTAGCGATTAAAATTCTAAGTGACTCGTCGCTGAAACTCATCGTTAAATCAATGACAAATAAATGAATAATATCACAACGATGGCCGCCAGCGACAGCTAAACTAACAACATTTCCCGTTGTTGGTCGCCGGTAATGATTAAACGAACAACATTTTTCGTTGCTCGTTGTTGTCACCCATCATTATCATTTGTCGCCGAACTTAGCAACACACAAACGAACAGGGCCAATATCTTGAATTAAGATTAATGATGTATTGAAATGTAATCAATAAAACTTATGAAAGAGGAAATTAAAATTGAGTATACTTACACTGAAACTATCTGTTTTTCCATCAGGTTTAGCTCCATAGCTTACCACGTCGAAAACTCTTGCTCTGTTGTCTGCACCACTTACGATAGTGACACACAAGAGAGAAAACCACAAAATCTTGAACATTGTAGCATTTAAATCCATACTTTATTTTTTTTTTAAGTTGAGAAAATAAATAGCTGAGAATGTGTTTATAGATATATATTTTTTTTTATAATATGAAATTTATTGTCATAATGTGCATGATTATATAGAGTTAGTGAATCGTATGTAACATTAGATCAAATCTGTTTAAAAATAGATTGAGTTTTGTGAATGATTATTTTCTTAAATTGATTTGATTTAAAAAGAAATGTGAATAACTAATTTTGTATTTATTAAGATTTGTTAATGTATTTAGGATTTTTTTCCTTTTTTCTTGTAAAACAAAATCTTAATTTAGGTGAATATATATATAGTGAATATATATATACAGTATACAGTGAATATATATATATATAGTGAATATATATATATATATTTTGGTCTTCGATCGAATTTGTAATCTTCGGTAAGTGTATCTATTGTGTGATCTTTTGTCTAGTTTGGGTTTGATATTAACCTTTTTTTTGGATTTTGTTCAAAACCGGAACTAAATCCTAGTTAGTTATTAATTGTCAAAACGTTAAGTGATTTTTGTACTTTTTTCGTACTTAGTATGGTTGAGATATATCTAATATTTAAAGATTAATTGATTTCATGAAATAATTAATTCATTAAAATATAACGTAAATTTCACAAGAAAAAAATAAAATAAGTAATGTTCATCTAAAAATTGTATATTTTTTCACTATTTTATTTATAATTCATTTATTTCTGTGTGTGTAATAATTACTTAAAATATAAAAATATGGTGGTCATTTGAAAATTTGTATTCATAAAGGTGTGTATTCAATGAAAACACCATATATAAAAAAAGGTACTATGTCACCGATAAAATGAGTATATATAATTAATATAATCATTGCACATTTTAATTATGTAGTCATTTATGAAAATCAATCTCAATACATTTATTACTACTTGAACTAATCTACTAAATAAATTAAAAAACAAAAATTGAAAGATCAAAAGCATTTATTACATATTTTGTAAAGGCCTTTCATAAAAATGATATAAAAACAAATTCAATTAATCACGCATAGTTTCAATCAATTATCACAGAATCTTACTCCTTAAATGTGAAACTTTACATAAATAACCGTTAAAATATAGAAAAACATCATCATCTTTTTTGTATCATCATCTTCAAATGAGATAATTGAAGTTCTTTTAATAAGGTTAATCATAAAGAAATGCACATATTCATTTTTTTTATATATAACAAAAAGTAATGCAGTCTAAGTTATAAATATAAAAAAAAGTTTATTATTTTTTTAATTTATATCGCGTAAATCATTTGTATAATTTGTTCTGCATAGTAAAAAAACACAAGATTTCAATTCAAAATCAATAGAAAAAAAAATAATAACTTATACGTTTTACACTTGATTTGTAATTCCAACATTTAACTTTTACTTTTCTTATATTTTATAATATTGTTATTAGGTTTGGACATTCGGGTATCCGTTTGATTTGGTTGGGTATCTATGGTTTTTTGTTTTTCGGTTCCATAATTATAAGATTCAACAGGATCTTTACAAATTTTGGTTCGATTCCGATTCAAATATTTAATAAAAAAATCTAAAAAAATAATTGAAAAATAAAAAAAATTAGCTGAAAACTGAAAAAATACCCCAAAAAACAAAAAGATACCCGAAAAAAATTATAGTTACTTTTGGATAACCAATAGATTTTGGTTCAGATACAATTACTATCTAGTATTCATAGATCTCGAATTGAAAATACAATAGCTACTTTTCACCGGAAGCGGAACAGCAACCAAACCCCTTTTTTCGATTTGATTCTTTGTTCCAAATTTTTTTTCACAACCCTAGTGGTTACCATTCCAAGATTTTAAAAAAAAATGTAATTGGACCAACAGTTTTTTGTACTACCGCAATGTAAATAAAAGTGGTAATGAAGTTGTTAGCTAGTGGATAAAGTCACTGTCTCGTGTTCTCAGCCGTTGGATCCTTGAAAAAGATGATCAAAATAATTGAGTCGTCGTTTAGGAACCCTACAACAGTCATGTGATAAGCAAAGTGTGGTAACTGATAACTTAGGCCACAAATCAGATAATTTCCTCGACAAAGTTAGATACTAAATTTATATATAGAGATACGTCTATTTCACCTTTCGAAATCACAAATTGGTCCCTATTATATTAATTTTTATTTGTTCTTATCATTAAATACAATTTTACAAGTCGGCAACAAACTTTCCAATTAAGCACGAGATTTAATTTAACACAACTAAGCTATATTGACCGGGGCTCACTCGAGATATTGTACCATACTTTTTATATTGTTTAATATGTGCTCTTGTTTTCTCTAATTTAAGGTTGCGTAGTTGTTAACACTTATAATATTTGTCGCCAAATATGCATATTTCTATCTATCTTTTTTTTCCTCTCTTAGTTTAATTTTCTTAAAAAGTTAAAAATCAGTATATCCAGAGCATTTATGAGATAAAAAACGAACAACTGTGACAAAAATTTATGTTTGTTTTGTTGTCGTTGTTCAGTTCAAGAGTTTTTCAATAAACATTTTTGTTTATTTGACTAAAATTTTTGGCGATAAGTTTCAACGAAAAAAAATAAATGACAACATTTTTAATGATTTAAACTTTAAATAGCTGGTTACTAAAATTCGTCACTGAAATATATTATTGAGTAAGTGACAAATAAACAAATATAACATTGGCGTTCGTCATTGACGCTAGCAACAGGTAAAGAGAACATCACCTTGCAATAATAATTACAAAAAAGGGGGTCTGGTATAATCTAAGAGCATGGAAACAAGACTAGCTATATGAATATTTAAGTTAAATGTTTGTAATTAATCTACTAATAAAAAATTGAAAGATTGCGTGTTTGGATTCTAAATTTTCGTTAAAGGAAATAGATTTTATATACAAATGATTTATAAAAGTCGTATTGTTTGTCATATAATATGAGTAAATCAATTTATTAAAATAATAACATTAATATATATAATATAATATTATTGCTTCAAAATTAATATAATTTTTGTAACTATAATTTAATTTACTTCAATTTTAAAAATATTATTATATATACGAACAATAAAATGGCTTAAATTTGATATTGTATTTACTGCTCATATAAAAATTAATAGTAACCTGTAGAAATCAATTTATAAAGATAATTATATATTATGTAAGTGGTGACTAACTTACTGTAAGTGATTATACTTAAAATTCTCTGTAGTGGTAAATGATTGTAATTTTCATAAAACAAACATTTAGCTTCGTTTTGTTTGATAATTTTGTTTGTTTGGTTGTATTACAATGCAAATACATCTTGAAACTAAAAAAATAATTTAATATATATTATCATGACACCTTCTAAAACGTCACTGATGTTGAAGTCAAAAATGTAAATAGGAAAAAGAAAGTTTTGGTGGTTAATATTTATACACACGTTTTATGTTTTAAAAAATTTTAAATACCACATAAAATGATTTTTCTGAAATAGTATTTGTTATGATACTTTAAAAAAGGATATTATAAGATTGATATTTTTTAAATTTCTTTATCAAATCTAAAATGTATAAAATAAATTTGTGGTGTAATGTAAATTGCGCCCAAAGTCAGTAACATTAATTGATGCCAACCCAAATGCACCTAATAAAAATAATTTTTTTTAAATAGTCACTATCATAATAAAAGACCAAAAAATTACATGTTGCAATAATTGTTCCTTACCTACGAAAAATACAAAGCTTAGAAGAAATATTTAAAACGCTTGGCGATATGAAACACTATAGTTGTACACGACATCTTCTTATCCAAATAAAATGTTTCTATTTTTATCATTCTAGACAAAAATTAATATGCTAATTTTTACCACAAACCCTTGAATTAATTAATTATTAAGACTCGTTAAGTGTTAAAGGAGTATATAAGTCTTTAAATTGTCTTTGCTCAGTTAATCCTTCTATTGAAATTTTTTTGTTAAATATGAAATTATTTTTGTTTATTTGTTGATGGTTTGATGATATGTTTTATTTATCAATTTTAGAGATAAATGATCGGAAAATTTAGAGTTCAATTTTTAATCAATGATTTTTTATCATCGAAATTTATCGCTAGGCCAACAATACTAAAAAATGATATGTTTAACAACAAAATTAAAACAACACAAAACATATATATATATATATGTACATATATAAAACTTTGTATGTTTTTACATTTGTTGATTCTACACAACAAAACAACACATGATCGCAATATAGTGTCTTGAACCCAAAACTAGGTAAAGTTGGATTTTAGCCTTTGAGTTTTTTTTAAAAGTATTTTCTTTATGATTTAAAGATTTTTTATTTTTATTTAAAGGGTTAGTATTTATGAAAGTGTGGGCAAGACCAGCCCTGATTTTTACTGAATAATCAGTTAAAACGATGCCAAAAAAAAATCAGTTAAAACATTTTATGTTTTTTTTTCCCCAATTAAAACATTTTATGTTATGCAAGCAATTGCTAATACGTGGATATTACGTAAGTTTGGGGTATAAACCAAGCTTAAAATTTACCTTTTTGCACAAATTATTGCATTAATCTTTCATTTCAGATCAATTATGTGATCTCTTTGATTGCTTATGCTGAAACAAGCATGTGATAGATACTCAGTTCATGAAAATTAAACTTTGTTATATGTTAATTAATAAGTTGCATTTTATTAATTTAATTTATTACATGATCATATTAATATTCACTGAAATAGCTTTTACTGATTTTTCTTTGGGCTTCTACAAAATTAATACAATGCGCTCAAATAAATTATGTTGATTTATTGATTTTGTGTCAAGTAATTTTACAAGCGATGATATCTATATATAAGATATTTAATAAAGGCTTTTTAGTTCTCATCAAATTTTTATAATTGTGAATATAACAGTTTGGTTGGTAACAACTAACAACAAATTAAAAAAAAAAGTGGTTAACATTTTTTAATTGTTTTAAAACAATTCTAAGAGTTTTAATTACAAAACTAATATATATCTACCATTTTGATGTTAAACTGAAAACAAGCTAAGTAATAATATATTAAAAAACAATATATGTTTTGTGTTGTTTTCAATAAATAAACAAGAATATAAGCTCAAGGAAGCATGAACTTTTCAATGTTTTCATGCATTGAAGTAACAATGACCTGAAACCAGCCCACTGATCAATTAAACAACCTGTTTGACCAATTTATAATATATGCTATCACCATTGGATAATTTTTCGTAGTTAACTTTTTGCATTATTATGTTTTTGTGAACATTTTTTCCAATTAAAAACAATAAACGAAAGCACGTGAAAAGACAAAGGAGTACCTCCACGACTTCCACACTTACCGTACGTGTCACTTTCTTACACCCTTTTATCCGTCCTTCCGCTTATTAATTAATTAATATGTTATTTTAAAAATAATATAAAAGTCAGAAAAAATAATATACAAAAATCATGAAAATAAAATAATGATAAAAAAATCCTTAACCATAAATAATATTATTAAATTTTCCTAAAAAATAATATTATTAAATTTTCTTATATTTTTTAAGATATAAAACCCAAATTATGAGAATTTAGTAATTTACATTGATTGTTTTATGACATCGTTAGAAACTATTTTTAATATGTAATTCTAAATCATCAAAATTTTAAAATTATATATATTTATTTTACATATTTTATCATGTTTGATTAAATTAAAATTTATAGCAAATAGGATATTAACTTATTTTTCTTAAAAGAAGTAAAAAAAATAAAGATTTTTCTCAAAAAAAAGAAAATGAAAGTAATATTTTGCGCCTTTAAAAGCGTAAACAGAGAGCTTTGACGACTCGTACTTGTTTCTCCCAATGGGTTTCCGGCGACCTTCTTCTTCTTCTTCATCTCTCAAATGGCTAGGCTTCGTCACTGCGGTTTGGGTACAATCCATCTCCGGGAACAACTACACCTTCTCCAATTACTCCGACGCCCTTAAATCCCTTATGCATCTCACTCAGCTTGAGCTCAACAACCTCTCTGTAGCTAAAGACGTCGGAAAAGCCTTCGGAATCCTCGCCGGTCTTGCTTCTGACCGTCTCTCCACTCCCGTCATACTTCTCATCGGCTGTTTTCAAGGCCTAATCGGTTATGGTGTACAATGGCTCGTCGTTAGCGAAACCATCCAACCTCTTCCTTATTGGCAGGTGATTTTTACTTTTTCTAACTGCTCTGATTTCTAGTTTCGAATTTCAAATTTCGAAACCCTAGATTTGAAATTGCTGCGTTTTGGCGCGATTTTGATTTTGATTTTGATTATTTCTATTTTTGTTGCTGTGTTTGGGTTGTTAGATGTGTATATTTCTGTGTATGGGAGGGAATAGCACGACATGGATGAATACAGCGGTTTTAGTGACTTGTATAAGAAATTTCCGGCGAAATCGTGGTCCTGTATCAGGGATTCTCAAAGGATACGTTGGTCTGAGTACCGCCATTTTCACAGATCTGTGTACTGCTCTGTTTTCAGCAGATCCGGCGTCGTTTCTGGTTCTTCTTGCGCTTGTGCCTTTCGCCGTCTGTCTCACGGCGGTTTTCTTCCTCCGTGAAATCCCCCCAGCTTCTTCCGACGCGGAGGAAAACGAAGAGTCTAAATACTTCATCGTATTCAACATCGTTGCGGTTGTGGTTGCTTTATACCTTCAAACATACGATCTCATCGGAATCAAAACCGGAGCATTATCCATCGCTTTCGCTTCGATTCTTCTCGTTCTTTTAGCTTCACCTATCGCGATTCCTTTCCACTGCTACATCCGAAACTTGAATCTGAAAGATCGAGATGAAGGAGAGGTAGAAGGAGGGGTAGACGAACCGTTACTGAGATCGGAAATCGTGGAGACGACTGTGATAGGCGCTGCAGTGGCGGCGGATAACGAATTGGTTACGAAGGAGGAAGAGATTGAGAAGAAGAGACCGATGTTAGGAGAAGAACACACAATATACGAAGCGTTGATAACACTAGATTTCTGGGTGTTGTTCGTGTCATTTTTGTGTGGAGTAGGTACTGGTTTGGCTGTGATGAACAACATGGGGCAAATCGGACTTGCTCTTGGATACATTGATGTTTCCATCTTTGTTTCAATGACAAGCATTTGGGGATTTTTTGGCCGGATTCTCTCCGGTACCATTTCTGAGCATTTTCTCAAGTAAGTCTCCTACTATTACCTCTCACTAAAAGCTTCAAATTACATTTTCATGAAAATTGAATTGATCTTTTGGTAAATGTTATGAATTAGTTGAACAGATCTTGTTGTAAATTGTGATTTGGGAAATTCTCACGAGAATTTCGTGAATTCTGGGTAAAGTCAGATTCCTCTGTCTCATCTTTGCTTAGCCGCTAAGACAGAGGAGAACTTTGCTTTCTTGACTGTTACTCTAAATTTCCCAATTAATTACACAATTTCTGTAGGAATTATTGTAATTTAAATCTAGAAAAAAAATTAATTATCAAAATAATTCTTATAATTCTGAAATTTGATAACTTCTTTTTGTAAACTCTTAATTAATAATTGGGTTTTCTTAACCAAAAATTTACAATAAAATTATAATCAAATTAATCCAAACTTAGATCATATTTTTTTTTTGTTTAATTTTGAGATTTTAGTTTGATCTTGTGTTTATAGCTTCATTTTGATTTTAAAAATTTTGGTCATCAAACTTTAGAATTTAAATAAAACTCAAGATTTAAAAAATAATTTTGATAAATGAGTATTTTTTTTTTCTGGCCATTTAAAACACTCCTATCTATTTCTGTATTTCATTTTCCTGACTTTTATTGGAGCACTAATGAATCCTCCCTTATGTGGAGAAATTTGAATCACAAAATAGACCGGTCCAATTCTTAATTGCCCGGGGACCATAAAGAAAAAAAAAAGTGACAATTTTTTAATTTACTTTTGGACTTTCTGCCATTAAAATATCTTCTTAGATCTCCATTAAACTTTATTTGACATTAAAAGCTCGTGGGACCTTAACTTGAAAATGAAATCTATTCTTTTTCCAACTCTACAGGAAAGCTGGAACACCAAGACCACTATGGAACGCAGCTTCACAGATCATTATGGCCGTAGGTTACTTACTAATGGCATTAGCCATGCCTGGTTCACTCTACATCGGCTCGATCGTTGTCGGGGTCTGTTACGGTGTTCGTCTAGCCATAACTGTGCCTACAGCTTCTGAACTCTTTGGTCTCAAATACTATGGACTCATCTACAACATCCTAGTACTTAACCTACCTCTAGGATCATTTCTATTTTCAGGTCTTCTTGCTGGCTTACTCTATGATGCTGAAGCTACACCAAGTCCTAGTGGAGGCAATACATGTGTAGGAGCTCATTGTTACCGGTTAGTGTTTATTATTATGGCGTTAACTTCCATTGTTGGGGTTGGTCTTGACCTTTTTCTTGCGTTTCGAACGAAAGAGATTTATAGGAAGATTTATGTTAGTAAGAAAGCTAAGAATTCTAGTGGTAGTCTTAGTTGAAAGTGGAAGGTAAGTAAGAGGAGCGTTACAGATTTGTAGATTTTATTATTGGTAGGTCCACTTATGGGTTATATTGTTTTTTTGTTCAACAAAATACTTGGATTTATTATATCTGTTAGTGGATGGATTTTGAAATTGGACTGTTAATAACGATTGGTCAAAATTGTTTGTAAACTTAGAACTTAAATATTCGAGTTATGGGGTTTGTAAATTCAGAACTTTATTATTATTTATTGAGGTATGTGGTATTATTTTTTTGAGTGAGGAAATGAAACTTTTTTTTAGGATTTTTTTGGAGTTTTTATATCCAACGTGAGATAATGTAAATATATGGAGATTATGCCAAAATTTATATTCTTTTGTTTTTGTTAATTTCAAAACTTATCACCAAAATGTATTTTTGTTGTTGATATGGTGATATAGGTTTTGGTAATAAATTTTATCGACTAAAAAAAATAAAAACAAAACTAATTTTTGAGTATTTAGAAATTACAAAGTTTCTGAAATTCATTGCTAAAATTTATCATCGAATCAACTGCAGTTCAACGAACATGATTTTTTTTTTTCAAAAACCCAATGAACATGATTTTGTTATTGTCAATGTTAATTGTTCTCATCCATTACTATCAATTATTGTGAATAGTAGCAACAAATAAACAAACATAACCGAAGCGTGAATAGAATTATCATACGATTTCAGATAATTAACGACTAATATTTTTTATAAAAATATATTATATGCAGATATTGCAATTTAAATAAGTGACTTTGTGATCTAGTCTTGACTCTCAAAATGAATTCAAAGATTTACCATTACTTTTTACAAAAAGAAAACAAGTAACCAACATGAAAATAGCTTTGCACAAATATTCAAACCAAGATCATTGACCATTTAAATATCATTCTAATACTTTATGACTTACAACAGAGTCTATACATGCACTTATAGCAATCAATGTCTACGATCACATTCCACAAATGTAACATAAAATATTGACAATTTCAATGAAATCCTCTTGAACCTCTAGATTGGTAAAGCTCCAATCTACTCTTAGCTTCCGGTAAAAGCTCTTCAACTGCAGGAGCCTCTGCTAAATGAGCTTGTTTCGTTGACCATTCAAGAACAACCAAAACCTCTTCTTGAGCCAGAGTTTCACTGTCTGGTACATTCAAAGCTATGTAACAGAGAAGAACCAAAGATGGAATTTGAACCATTTGTTCACCAAAGTAAACTAATTGGATCAAATGCTTTGCTCCTCCTGCTGCTATAATCGCTTTTGAGTGGTTATCACGCAGGAAATTATCAGTACATGAGAATTTGATAAGTGCAATTACAGCTTCCATTGCAACCTCTGGTTCTCTTTCATCAAGAAGCTTCACTAATGGTCCAATGATCCTTGTTTCGGTTGCTCGAAACGTTCTTGAAAGACTTCCGATTGATTTGATACATGGGATTAGAAGATCTGGTGTTTCGTTTTGGACCATTTTTAAAAGCTGTTCCACTACAGCTTTTGCAGCAGGAGATGTTGGTTTGAAAGCTGTTCGTCGTAGCTCTGGATATTGTTCAGCTACATCTGTGATTTCCATCATTGCTAAAGCTGAATAAGATTTAACTTCTTCATCTCCTTTCTCTAACAAAACTGCAAAACATAACAATGCTCTTGATTCTGTTATGCTTTTGCAGATTTGGAGATTTCCTCTTGAAAGTTGCCATAAAGCTCTTGCAGCCATTGCTTTCATCTGAGATTTCGTCGCTGCATCTTCAAATTCTCTTCCTTTTATGCTTGTTCCTATTAAAGAAACATGTGTATGATTGTTCCCTTTCGGGTTTGAACCGCCTTTTCCATGGCTTGTGGTTTGTTGATTTCCTTGTTTCTGTTGGTGTTTGTTGGAGCTTGAACCTGAACCTGAACCTTTCATTCCCAATGTGTTTGCAACCAAACTATGCATCTGGCTTGATGTTTGGTTACTCATAGGACGTGCTATTTGGCTTTTTGTGTCGTCTTGCTCCTTCTCTTTACCTGGATCATTAGGGTTTGTGTTGCTCGCCATGACAACAGTGTGAATTGATGATAATGTCTGCTTATTGCTCACAATAGCGTATTTGCTGTGTTCTTGAACGGTTTCGAAAGCTAGATGGCTCACGAGGAAACGAATGATGTTATTCTGAGCAAAATGATCTTGACATTTGGAGTGATTTGAGGCTAATTCTGATACAGCCCAAGCAACAACAGTTTGTACCTTCATATGACCTTCTTTGAGAATTTTCGCAAACACTTGGCAGACACCAGCGTTTACAATTTGTTCAACGCTTTCAGGATCTCGACCTAATAAACCAATGGCTCGAGCCGCATTCTCTTGACCTTCCATTCTCCCTTCCTTAACAAGCTTCAATAATGGAGGAACTCCACCTTCCTCGATAATCAGCCTCCCGTAACGGTCATTGTCACGAGCAAGAGAGACTAGTGACGCTGCTGCATCAGATCTGTCTTCGTGAGAGCCTGTAAAGAGAATCGCGACTTGTTCCCAAATTAAACCTAAGATCGGTTCATTCGCCGCAATTGGGGGAAGGCCAAGGTACTCATCGTCGCGGTCGTCACCTGAAGCAGAGACTCGGAGAAGCCACGCGACGTCTCCAATTGAATTCTCGAGTTGCAGAGATATTTTCCTAAACGCTGCTGTTGGTATAATGGTGAAAACACGCTTCAGCAACCCCGTAGCGCGACATTTCTCAACGAGAGGTAAGGCTTTCAAGAGAACCTGCTCAGTATCATCGATAATTCGACGCGTAGGTCGTTCATAGAGATCGTTGCTTGCACGCGCAGCTTGACGGAGAAGACCTGCGAGTTTTTCCGTTTTGCCTTTAACCTCTAAACATTCTTGACGGAAAGAGTAAGCATCATCCACAGCTTTAGTCACCTGATCCGCTAATTGAATCGGTCTAACTAAGATCTGTTTCACGGTATCCGCCATTAGAAACAACCAGAAACTCTATTCCGTTGGAATTTTTTGGTTTATGAGCCGTGTAATCAAATACACGTCAATGGAAATGTTGATATAATGACGATAATGGCTCCGATCACCGGAGACGGCGGTGGAGCGAGGCGGAGAGAGAGAGGGGAAGGAGATATTGGCGAAACGTTAATTTCTCGAAAATTTTACAAAGGAAGAAGGAAAGACGAAGAGGCTCCAAAAATAGGCGGATTCTAAATGCATGTGGTTATTTATTTATATACATAGACCACACAAAGCAATGCATTCGGTTTCTCCACTACCAATTATTTCAAAATATTTAATTTATTTTTGCTAAAATTATTATTCGAATATTCATTAAAATTCGAATAATAACGATTTATGGTTTATTTCAAACGTTGCATAAGGTTTATTTTTTATTTTTCTTCATTTGCATATGGTTTATTGGGATGTATTATATGCACTATTTTTTTAAATCTAGACCGACATGTCGGTCCAATTTGCTAAACTAATTTATGATTCAGTCCAATTTGATAAAAATAATTTTCTTTAACAAATTAAAATTCATAAAGTCGAGTAAACAAAATAAAAAGAGACAAAATTAAATTTCATAGTTCGGCTGGTCGGTTTACATTTGGTCCAGTTTTATACATTGTATAAAAGTAAAAAAACAAAAACCCATATATGATCATGGAATTAAAAAATGATACTTTTTATTTCGATATAGTAGATGTTTTTATGATAAAATTTTGTGTTAATATATTAGGTTAAACGCAAAAAACAAATAATAAAGTGTTTTTTAAATCTAAACTTTTAAAATTCTCAAAGAAAACATAACGGTTAAAAAAACAGACAAATTAATTAAACCATATATGCATGGTACATTCTAAAGAGTTGATTAAAAAAATACAAGAAACATTAATTTCAATAAATAAACCATAAATTCAATAAATAAATCATAAATTCAATACATATTAGGTCAAAATGACCCACAAAACAACAATAACTAAGTGGACCTTAGAGCAACTCCAATCGTGGGGAGTTGCTTATCTTACATTTTTATATNNCTTTAGTATTTGTTTTTTTTTTTGGTATTTTTGTTTTTAATTAAAACATGGCCGTTTTAGTCAGGTATCAAACAATGGTGGTTTGAGTTCCGTTTCAATTTTAACTTTGTTAAATGTATTTTTTTAGTTTACCAATTTTTTAAATGTTATGATTTTATTTAAAATTTAAAAAACATTGAGGTTTGTTTTCACCTCAATATTTAATAAAGTTTAATTAGTAAAATATTAAAAATATTTGAGGTTTTTTTTTTCGTTTTATATCAAATGTGTTTGGTTTTTATGGTAGAAAGTTTATACAATGAAACCTCAAAAATTCATAAATTTAAACCAAAAAAATTTATTAATTTATCAAAACAATTACTAATTTATAAAATCAATCTATAAAACATTGATTTCATAAACAAAAAAATCTTAAAACTCTACGAATCTTCTCAAAACTCCACTATTTTATTTTGTAAATATTTAGTTTATTATATCTAATATTAAATTTTTATTTTTTTCAATATCCTTATCTTTTTCCATTTGATATAAGGAAAAAACTACATTAAAATCTTTTTTATTAGGTTGCATATATATGTATATATATATATATATCTAAAATTTATAATATTATTGAAACCATATTTTACGTAGAAATTTCAAAAAAAAATTTATCTTATTGTTTTATTAAATTTTATCAATTTATTACACTAATCCAAACTAGAAATTTTTTTAATTTATCGAAATTCTACTTAATATTTTAACAATTTTATTTCCATTCTTTTCATCATTATCAAAAAAAAATTATAAAAATCATGTCAAATGTTTTATAAACACGTATCCACTAAAAAACATTATGTTATAACCAAACGGAAAGAATCATACATATATTTATATATATGCACCACAAGATAACAATATTTATTAGAGCTTATATTAACATCTTCTAATGAAATCAACCATCAAACTCTCCCTTCAATTCTAGCGTATGTTAGTCCAACGCAAGCATCAACAAAATCCCCTTCAATGAAATCAGTCGACAAAATCTGCAACTTATCTACACATCCTCTCGCTATACACTCAGAAATAAACAATCTTACATGTTTCCGAATCCTATCAGTTACTGGTCTAACCTCCATTATCATATTATCCATTTGTGGAGTCAAAGTATTCTCAATCCTGTAAAAGTAATTTCTACTAAAAACCGGAGATTTCTCGCTCAAATTCTTCAAATTTTCTTGAAATTTCGTCCATGGAAGATCAGTATTCACCCAATTATCTCTTAAATACTCCGAATTCCATAGAAATCCACCAGGTTTCGGCTTCGGTGAATCTCTAGGGCTCCAAATACATATAATCCTCTTAGGTAAAATCTCTGAGACTAACTTGTTAAACACGTTATCGTCTTGTTTAATCAAGAATTGACCTAACTTCTCCAACAAGTAAGCGTCGAAACCTGGAGGATCTTTATATCCAAACTCAGTTCTTATCTCTAAGATTATAACCTCTGAATAAGTCTGCATCACGAATTTGATGACGTCATGTAAAACCACATCTACATGGTGATGTTCCACTTTTCCATGGCAGATTAATCGATTTTCTTGTACACGAATATCAAGAACACGAGTTCCAAGCTCGAGCTGCTCATAAATGGTGAGTGTTTGACATTCTGCAAAAGGACGAGTTATTAAAGGTATACCAATTTCTTTTGTTGCGGAATCGTGCGTTCCTGGCCACACGATCTTGTTTAGAGTAAGTTTTTGACGGTTGAGATTTGAGATCCAGTTTTTACGGTCAGATGGACGGTAATCATCGCCGGGGAAACGTGAGCCGTTGGATTGTTGAAGATCTTCGAGGATTTTAGCTTCTCTAAGAACATCTCCTGGACGGTTAACGAAAGATGAAACAGGATTGATCAGATTTGTTTCGAGAAATTCTGCAGAATCTTTTGCTAAAGATTCTGTTGGTTTTATTACATGTTCTTCGATAGATTTAATGGAATCTTTTGTGAAAGATTCTGCTGGTTTTATTACACCATCTTCAATGGATTTGATAGAATCTTTTGCAACGGATTCTAAAGAATTTATTATGTTTTTGAATAAAGACATGTGGTTTGAGATTTAGAGAGATGGAGAGTTTTTGTTTTAGGATCTTGAGTTATATAAATAGCTTTTTCTTTTGTTGTGTGAAGTTGTGAAAATTATGATTAAGTGGTGAAGACGTTAATTTACTTAGTCTATTTTGGGGTTTAATTTCTCAATTTAATCATTGACTTGTCTAAAAGTTGACCATGTACTCGGTCTATGAGAATTGTTGTTTTTAAAATCATATGTAAAGTTGTTGACGTGCGATTAATTATTTGCTTACATTATTTATCTTTTGATATTTTCCAACCATTGAGTTTACTTTTAGATAAAATATAATTTAATATATAATAATTTATTCAATACACCATTGAGCTCAATTTGATATACATAGTTAATTGAAAAGCCAACCAAATTAACAAACAAACAAATAAGTTAGTTTCCGGAGGAAACAATTTTTTTCTTCTAAATTTATTACTAATTTCAAATTAAATCACACGTTTTGAATAATAATTGATAGGGTTAGACATTTTATTCGATCTGAATTAACCTGAACTAACTTCACCAAATTCAATCCAAAAATTTATTATACTATTTTTTTTAGTTTTTGTTTTACTTTAGATATGAACTGAACCCGAATAACCCGAAATTAAAAAAAATTATGATTAATTTGATCTAAAACAATAAAGTGTGGATTAAAAAAATAATGTGTAAAAGAAATAATGTTTCATCATATTTTTCATTTTAAAATATGTCTCATTTAATTAGAAAACTAACAGATATTTAACTTTTAATTGACCAATGTTTTTCTCACACCAAATTTAAAATTTATTTGCCAAAATTTCAAAGTATAGAGTTTTTTTCACTAGTATTCCATATTTAGTTTATAGGTACATGTTATAAACAAACTTACAGATTAATATATATATATATAATATATATATATATAGCTATCAAACTCTCCCTTGAATTCTGGCGTATGTTAGTCCAACGCAGGCATCCAGTCCTATGAAATAAGAGGACAAAATCTGCAACTTATCTCCGAATCCTTTAGCTATACTCTCAGAAATAAACAACTTTGCGTAATTCCGAACCCTAACACTTAACCTCTATTGGTAGATTATCCATTTGTGGATTTAAAGTATTCTCAATCCTGTAAAAGTAATTTCTACTCAAAACCGGAGATTGTACACTCAAATTCTTCAAATTTCCTTGAAACATCGTCCATGGAAGATTAGTATTCACACAATTATCTTTTAAATAATCTGAACTCCATAGAAATCCACCAGGTTTTGGCTTTGGAGAGTCTCTAGGGCTCTAGATACATATGATCCTCTTAGATACATCATTAAGCCATTTCCATCGCATCTTTTCTTCACCTTCTTCCTTTAACATAGATTGTGATTCCCCAATGTTCTTGGCTTCCTCGTAAATTTTCTTCAGCTTGATGAAAACAAAAGAAACTGGATGCAATCACAACTTCTCAGCTTTATTCCCTCAAATACTTAGAAATTTAGAATAATCTAGTCTAGTTAATATACCAAGGAATTAATAAACGCATGATTTAATTACCGATTTAAATAGTCTTTCCCAAATCTCTAGAACCATAATTAAATATCTTTAAAACATATTCTTAAATTAAAATTACCACCCTCTAAGCTCAACATACTTAGTCGGTAAAACACAGTACTGCAAGAGAAAGATGTCCTGTTAAACCATCCGTTGTTTTTCTTACTACGGCTTTCATATCCTCCAACACATGAGCGGCTTTGAAAATCAGGTAGAAGATTGCATTGCTCGACTTCAGTTTCATGCTTGAAACCACATCTTCTTTCGTTTGTACTACTATCTTTTTCATCTCAATTGCCCCAAATGCTGTCTGAAAAAGAACAATTTCAAACATAAGCAGGTTCAGTTCAACACACCTCTTCTACTTCTAATTATGTTTTATATATATATACACAAAGGCTCAAATCATATTCCTCACCGTATCACGAAGCCACACAGAATAGATCACAGTTTCAGCATATATCTTAAGCCATTCATTCTCTTTTATTTCTGATTCACTTAACTGCATTTGAAAACATTTGACATTAGTTACAAATTAGAGTGTGTGTTGATCAGACTCAAAAAAAGATTCAATTCACCTCATAGAACTGTAACTTATCACTCCCGGTTAAGGCATCATCTGGTAGCCAACCAGGGATATCACCTTTGTAGAAGAAATCTATAGCATCAAAGTCCCAACAAAGTTGTGCATCTCCTAATCCTATCATATTTATAAATTAAATGATTAGCCATAGGACCATGCCTATATAGCTCACTCATACACCCACTCCCACATGACCCAAAAAAAACTTTGAAATGCCGTTACCTGCTACTTGAGGTTTTAATCTGCAGATAGTTGTCCTTAGTACCAAGTTGGCTTCGTCCTCCCACCCAACATACCAAACACGGGTTTCAAACTTATGAACCGAGTTGTCCACTGGATCCATCACCTCCAAAGTTAAATAGAAATCTTGAACATCAGTCTCTGCTGCATAGCATTTGAGTAGACGTATGAATTGCAAATTTGTTCCCTACAAGAAAGGTATAAATCCAACAGAATAGAAGAAATCCGTAGAAAAAAAACAAGTTAACAAGTAATCCAGTAACAATTATGGAAACCAGAGAGTAATGAGAGAAGCTTAGAAAAGAGTTAGCTACCTTCTCAATATTGTAACAATGAAGTCCAATTTTTCCCAGATGATCACGGTCAGTACATTCAGTTGGATAAATTCCCTTAATTGGATGAATGATATCATCATCAAAATTGAATCCCTGTGCAGATTGATTCACAAAATTCAAAACTCATCATGATGATAAAACCCTAAACCCTTTTGTAAAAGTGAGAAGCAATAACCTAGGGAAGATCCACGATATAAAATTGAGCAGAAAAGGTTTAGAGAATTACACAAGACTCCTTGGCTTGCTTGCGATACCTCTCCTTTTCCAGCGGAGCCACCTTTTGGTCCTTTTCGTCGGAAGAAAAGTCTTTGTATAATGAACGCTCTTTGATGAATTTGTGAACTCGTGGTGCTAATTGACTGATAATCTCCTTCAGCTCGCCTCTCTCATGTAACTGCTTGATTTCCTCCGCCCCTCCGATGTATTCCCCGCCGACGAAAACCTGAGGTAATGCTATATTCTTCGTCCCGAAGATCGTGTTCAACTCATCCCAAAAACTAAAATCCGCTGCCACATTTCGCTCATCAATTGGGATTCGGAACCCACGGAGGATCGATTTGACGGTTCTGCAATCCTCGAATATCTTATTTATGAATGCGAGGCTGGTGAAGTAGATAACCACGTCTCCGTTCTCAGCATCGGGAATCTTGACGGTGGAGCGGAGCTCTAATCGACGTGAAGGATAACCGGGAAATCTGGGGCTCCGAGCCTGGCGAAGAATTCGACGGCTCGTAGGGTAGAATTCAAGTTCGAAATCTTCGTAAAGGAGGTCTTCAATGTCTTTCAAAGATTTACATGAGAATTTTTCCGATCTCCACAGCGAATTCGTCGGGAGTTTAGAACGTGGTCGAATCCATTTCTTCAACATCGAGGAAGAAGGTAGTCGGCGGCGGACTTCGAGAAATGATCGTAAGAATTTGTAAGGGAGAAGTGATAAGGTTAAATAAAATACGGAGATTTTTTTTTATATTAGCTAACTTTTTAGTATAATAAATAAATTAACATCTAAAATTATGACTTTTTGAAACTAACATATTTTCCAAATATGTATATCTATTTTGGGTTAACGACGAATGCAAAATTTTAAATTGATAGTATAATTTAATCTTGATTTTAAAATTCGTAAAATGCATCCTAAAAATATATAATTAGACAAATTATACATTTCATTTTTTTTTGCCGTAAAATAACTATGTTTATTAGATTGAAAATATTACATCTGGGTCCATGTAACAGTATACATCAGTTTGTTTTGCCTAGCCATTTTTGCTTGTTGGTCAGCTGCTGTAGTAATTTGTCTTGATTCTGGTTTAAAGCTGAAACCGTTTGTTGGAGAGACAAGAGCTGCTGCATCACAGATGGTCGTAGCAGTGACTGATTTGCATCTGATTGAAGCTCCATTGTTGTTGATTAAGTGAGAGAGCTCAGTGTAGAGATATGAACAATCGCCTAGGAAAGTAACATTATTATATCCGAATCGCCTTACTTCCCGGATTGCCATATGTAGAGCAATGGCTTCAGCTTCAGAACTTGTGGTTGTAGGTTCTATGGCTCCTCTACCAAGAATCCTTAGACCTGTTGTAGGATCTTTTAAGATCCATGCTACACCTGTATGAGATATGGAGCTGACCCATGAGGCGTCCACAATACAATGGAGTCGATTTAATTCCGGGGTAGTATCGATCACTGGTACATTGTCTGTTGTTGTTGGTGTCTGTTGCATTTGCTCTTGTGCTTCCTTCCAAAGCTCTTGGTCCATCAGGCTCTTGTTAATTACATCTGGTATTGGGCTAGGTTGCTGATTGAAGATGATTTGGTTTCTGAGTTTCCAAATTCTCCATCCTATGAAAGGAAATAGTGGAGGTTGCATATTGGCTTGAGTATTGATAAACCACTGGAAGTTTTCAGAAAGTGTATTCATTTCCAGTCTTGTAATTGTTGGCGTTTCTAGGGGGGCTAGTTCCCATATTTCCCGTGAGACCCTGCATTGAAACAGTAGATGATTTAACGTTTCAATCTGTTCATTACATAGTACACATATTGGGTCTATGTTGCATCCTCGTTTCCGCAAATTATCAGCAACTGGTAGACTATTATGATATATCCTCCACCAGAAAAATTTCAGCTTAGGTGGTATGATCATTTTCCAAAGGGAAGACGCTATAGGATGACACCTAAGCGACATTGCATTGGAAGCTTGAATATTCATAAGATTTTGTTGTATTTTCAAGTAAATATAATACCCGGATTTGACCGTATATTCGCCTGTTGCTGTGTATATCCATGACAGGTGATCCTGTGTGCTGTTAATAGAAGGTCGTATCTGTCTAATGAGCGTTGCATCATTGGGCATTAGTGTTTCAAGTTTCTGATTATCCCAAGAGGCTGACCCATGAATTAATAGATCTCGAACTAGTAAATTAGGATGTGTCTGTGTACCTGGACCTTCTGCTGGTCTTGATGGCATGGTTGGTATCCAACTATCTTCCCAGACCTTGATTTGATCACCTGTGCCCACTCTCCATCGAATTCCCTGCTTTATAAGGGCCTGTGTGTGAAGGAGACCTTTCCAGGCATAGCTGTCTTTAGAGTGAGCATTTGCCTGCAAAAAGGAGGTGGTTTTAAAATATTTTGCTTTATATACTTGGCTAAGTAGTGAAGAAGGGTTGTTTATAATACGCCAGCTCTGCTTGGCCAACAGAGCAATGTTGAAACTGTGGAGATCCCTAATCCCTAGACCTCCCATTTTCTTGGACTCAGTGATTTTAGACCATGCCACCCAATGGATTTTTTTATGTTGTACGTTGGAGGACCACCAAAAACGTCGAATAGCTGCATTAATCTTGTTATAAGTATCTTTGGTAAAAGGAAACATGACATGGTATATGCTGGCAGAGATGTAGCTATGGCTTTAATAAGCACTTCCTTCCCTGCAGGAGATAATAGCTTGGTATACCAATTTTCCAGCTTATTATGGATTCTCTGAGATAAGTATGAAAAGGTATCATATCGATTCCTGCCTATTAATTCAGGTACCCCCAAATATTTATCTAATCCACCTATCTTATGGATGCCAAGTTGTGTACAGATATGAGATTGAATTGCAGTAGGTGTACCTTTGCTAAAGAGGATAGTAGATTTATTGTAGTTGATTCCTTGTCCTGAAGCTTGTTGATATGTCTGTAGGGCAGCTAGGAGTTCTCTGCATTCTGCATCATTGGCTCTGGCAAATAGGAGGGAATCATCTGCAAAAAATAGGTGTGACACTATTAATCCGAGAATCCGAGATCATGATTAATTAAGCTTACAAGTACTTAATTAATCATGATTAACGATCTCTATGTGTTTTGGTGTGTGGAATGATCACATGGATCACACACATGTGATCCACCCAAAGAGGAAAGAGGCGTTATGTCTTGGGGGAAGCAAGAACTCTCTTGCCATTTGGGGTAAAGAGACAAGGCGCTTTATGTCACTTTCAAGACTTGGGAAGACCAACTCTTGGGAAGACCAAAACGTCACTATCACCTTTCTCTCTCTTCCTCTTGTATG
>KE150666.1:16900-43835 GCA_000411095.1 Aethionema arabicum
TTTTTATTCTTCAATGTGTGTATGTATACAATTATATATACATATATAATTTTATTTTTATTATAATCTTTTTTTCATAAATACAAAAATAAGGAAACTAACGATAGCAAAATAAACATAAATTTTATCTCTATTTTTACCTATTATTTTAATTATTAACTAAAAATTAAACATGGTGTTATTGATTTAGATATTTGATTAATACGTGTGCATTAAAACTTAAAAGTATGTATTAAACATTACATTTTTAAATCACTTCTCTTTTGTGAAAGGGCAAAATTGTTATAAAAAAATGTTATTCAAATTGACCAAATGAATAATGATCTAATACGTGTGATTACAATTACATAGTCATTATATATTAACTTAACTTTTAGATGATTTGATAATTATTGAGCCTAATTTGCTTTTAATTATTTTGATAGTCTAGAAAAAAGGCTATATGTGAGTTAAGAAATAGGTGTGACATCAATAAAAAGTGCAAATCTTAACTAGGCTTCTAGTGCTTATAAATGTATATTGTAGCCTAGTCGTTATAGAGTTGTTTTTTATGGATTAGATTAATCAAATTCTTTCTGTTTTCCTTTTATTATTTTAATTACAAAATTCATCAAATTATATTTAAATATTAATATTGATAACTAGGAAAAATCATAAACAAGTGTTGGGATACCTCCTTAATTGGAGAGATTCTAGAAAATTCTAGAGTTTCCTAGAGAAGTATAGAATTTTCTAGAACATGCCGGAAATCCCTAGAGAAGTATAGAACTCTCTAGAAGCTTGTAGAAGTTTATGGAATCTTGAGGATCCTCTAGAGTATTCTAGAGATGTGTAGAACCTTCTGGAACCTTACGGAATAGTATGGAAGAGTATAGAAGCTTGTGGAACCTCTAGAGTATTCTAGAGACGTGTGGAACCTTCCGGAACCTTATGGAAGAAATGGAAGGTGATGGAAGATGATGGAAGATGATGGAAGATGATGGAAGAGTGTGGAAGCCTAGAGTGTGTGGAACATTCTAGAGAACTTCATGAGAAAATGAAGTAGTATAAATAGGTGAAGAACCCTCATTTCCATCCAAGCTAAGAAGCCAAGCTAAGGTGAGAGTCAATCCACTTCCTAAAGTGAGAAACTAGTGAGAGTAAACCTCTTTGAGAGATAAAGAGATAGCTTGAGAATAGTGTCGGCTCAAACATTTTATGGGCCTCCGGGCAAAAGAAAAACTAAAAATAATATGGGCCCCTATATGTTATTTATGTTCTATTATTTTTTTAACTGTTGTACTATTTTTGGTAAAAAAACATTAAAAATTTTGATTTTTTGTTATTCTAGTATTTTTTTTTCCAAATCGTTCTATTTTTTGTTTTTTCTAATGTTTTAAGTTTAATTTTTTTTTATTGAAAAGGTAAAAATAAAAAATATATGGCCCCTATATTCAATGGGCCCTGGACGGTCGCACCGCTCGCCCTCCTATCTAAGCCGGCTCTGCTTGAGAAGTATATATCCTCAAGTGTTGAGAGCCACCTTAGAGTGAGTGAAAGTTGTAAACNTTTTTAACTGTTGTACTATTTTTGGTAAAAAAACATTAAAAATTTTGATTTTTTGTTATTCTAGTATTTTTTTTTCCAAATCGTTCTATTTTTTGTTTTTTCTAATGTTTTAAGTTTAATTTTTTTTTATTGAAAAGGTAAAAATAAAAAATATATGGCCCCTATATTCAATGGGCCCTGGACGGTCGCACCGCTCGCCCTCCTATCTAAGCCGGCTCTGCTTGAGAAGTATATATCCTCAAGTGTTGAGAGCCACCTTAGAGTGAGTGAAAGTTGTAAACAACAACTACTAAGAAAGCTAGCCTCTTTGAGAGAGAAGAGAGATAACTTGAGAAGTTTCAATCCTCGAGTTAAAGTTGTAAACGACAACTTGTAATCCTACCATTTCTTCGTATAATAAAAGAGTGTTCATATTCGAATCCTAAGTGCCTATCTTAACTTCACGAAGCGGGAAAGATCGAGTTTTTCCCAACAACAAGAAATAATAATGTTAGCCATCTAAGAGAAGGGGTGAAGGGTTTCCTCATATTTTCTCTTATTGTTTTTTTCATCATGTTTAACATTAATTTGTTGTTATGTTTTTTTTTTCAATTTGCATATTTTATAAATGTACAAAAAATTTATTTTTATGTATTTCTTCTCAAATTCACTTGATTGTAATTACTACATATATAATGTAACATGTTCAAATTAACTTGAATTTTGTGGTTTATAAAATTGCTAGGACTATACAAAAAAAAAACAAGATCAGAAATTCCAATATGTAACAAATAGAAAATAAAATCCTAAGTTGTTAAATCGTTACTCCAACATAGTATAGATTTCTATATATTTGGCGAAAACTGTTTTTTAAAATAAGAAAAGTTGCAAAAATACATAAATTTAAAGGTTCTTTTTGTAAAGTACACTAACTTATGTGTATTTTAAAAAAACAGTACGTTTCATATATATATATATATATATATTGATTACATTACTCTTAAAATATAATTATTAACCTTCAATGTAATCATCAAACCCTAAAATTAATTATTAAACCTTAAATATGTAATCAATAAATTCTAAAATCTAATCATAAAATCCTAAAATCTAATCATCAAAATTTAAATGTTTGTAAAACACATAAAATTGGTATATTTTAAGACGTTTCTCAAAAAACTATCATGTTGTAATTTGAACCCAACTTGGACAAGAATGAATATATACTTAAGTAATATTTTGAAAAAACAGGTTTCAAACTTAAAAAAAAAAATCAAGTGTAACGAAATATATTAAAAATATATATAAACAAAAAAAGTGAATTTATATATAAATTATCAAAATGGTAATAAAGTATTTAGTGAGAAATGCGAATGATTGTGGTCCTGGTCCATATGATAGTAATGAGTGCAATCTTTATTGGGCTCTAAATGGGCCCATTCTTTATTGACCAAACTCGTAAATGGTCCTTTGCATTAATTATCTTAACGGTTTCAAAGGACCATTATAGTTTTTTTTTTATCGTTAAGAACTACAAAATTTACAAAAAAAATGATTAACCATATTGTAGAACATACTTGGGCCGTTTCTCGAACTTGGGCCGTCTTAAGCCCAAGACGGGTTTAAAATTGATCCAAGCAAAAAACGCCGTCGTTCTGCTCCAGCTTCTTCACCTACAAAACGAAGAAACAGAGTTCGTTAATTGATATAACGAACTCAACAATTCGAATTGCGATCAGAGAGATTTCTTGGCGGGTGGAGGCGATCTTGAGCTCAGATTGCTAGCTGAGCTTGTTCTCCTTAAAACCGAGTTTGATCTGTTGTAAGTTCTAAGTTCTTGGTGCGTTTCTTCGGTTCGATTTGTGCCATTGTTGTATTGAGCTCACGAGTGAGCTCAAATCTGTATTCTTCACCGTTCTTAGTGGATTCCGGGATAGATCCCGGCNNTTCCGGGATAGATCCCGGCGAGACGTAGGAATCAATCATTCCGATTGATTCCGAACTCGTAAAACGTGCTGTGTTCTTCGTTTAAGTTCGACAATCTTGGTTTGCTCTGTTTCGATCAATTCTTCTCTTCTTCTCTATCAAAACTCAACGAGTTTCTTCCTGCAAACAAGTTACACAAGCTTGAGTTTGTTTAGTACACATATTTTGTTGTATCAATAAAATTGAACACGTCTAACTATTTTTATTATGTTCAATTGAATTTTCAACTTTTTGGTTTAATATGTTTGGTTTAATCTTTATTTTAACTTTTATTGAATTTTACTATCCTTATTTGTCTTAGAATATATAGCTTATGAAGTTATTATCTACTTGATTATTTAACATCCATTTGTGCAAATCAATAATGTTCAAATATATATATTTTTTAATTATTTGGCATTAATTGTTTCAAATAAACGAATTTAAAAGTTTATATTTAAAGGGATGATAAGTATCCACGTGAGATCCAAAAAAATGGATAAGATCAATGTTTGTGGCAACACTTTTTATATTGAAATAAAATATTTTTGTGAATGCAATAATTAACTGAAGGAGAAAATAAAAATAAAATAAAGAGGTTACCAATCAAGTAAATGCCACGTCAGCACCTTTATATTTGTAACGAGTATATAATATATCAACTCGCTGTCTCGGAAACGTTTGACTGTTTGAGCAATAAAATTTTATTCCATTACAATTTTTTTTTGTTGAATTTAAATTAAAACAGAGAAAACTTAATTTTTTATATTATTGTTATTTTATATATTTTGTATTTTATAAATCTGTAAGTTATCTCCAGCTAATATTTTATATTATATAGTTATATAGAAAATAGATATTTTGATTTTGACATATTTTGCAAGAAAAGAAGAAGGCAAAATTCGAAGTATCTGGAAAGTGAGGTTTTATCTTGTTTCCTTTATAAACCAGACGATCTTTTTTTGACGGTTATCGTGAAACTTGGATTTCTACAACGAGACGTTATCGCCTTCGATCGAAGGTTTTGTGTGGTGGGAGGATTCATCCAGGAGTATTCTTCGGAGAAATTTAGCTTGCTGTTCAGTGGAGATCGCCGGATCGAAAGTTCGTTATCTAGTGTGTGATTATATTTATCCTCTTCTTTACGTTTCTATGAATAGATCCTTCGTTGCTTGCATTTTTCTTTTTCGTTTTGGTAAATGTGTCTTGAATTGTGTAGTTTATAGTTTAACGCACAGTCTAGTTTTGATTGATTGGGATTCGTAATGGTTTTTGAAGAAACTTTGGATCCAGAACAAGAGAATATAATTCGTAGTATAGACCAATTTTTGGAAGGATATGGCGGGGGCGAATTCTGAAGTCCTCGGTATGTATAGATATGTTCTCTCTTCTCTGAGTGATTGATGTTTGAGCATTTGTTCGATGGGGAATGATTGGAATTCATAGCCATTATGAGCAATCAGAGGGCGTAAATTGTGTTTCATAGACGATTTTAAGCCGGAGATTGTAGTTTTCCCTGAACTGAAGAAATCTGATTGAACCATAAACATGACCATTAGGCAGTCTTTTTGAGTAGGCGAGGGCGCTGGGGCTTGTTGCGAATCTTTGGTATAGCTGGAGGGAATTTGCGTGCTTTTCAGGTGTCTAAGCCAATTCTGAGGTGAGTTGAGAGCTTGGTTATAGTATTTCTGGTTTATTCGATGAGAGAGTCCATGAGCTATATGTCATCGAGAAACTTTCCTTTTTATCAATCTGGTGAAATATCGGTTATCTTCTCTCAATGGACTTGCTACCTTCTTCCCAAATCTTTGTCTTGATCGTCAATTACGAATATGCTTATTTCTATGATGAGGCCAAGAGTGCTCTATGGTTTATCATCTCATCTAGGATGGGATGAGCAGTGGTTCCATGTAGTTGTTTTTGAAGAAGGCTGCCTGTTTTTTCACTTCTGCTGTATGATATCTAGTTTCTTAGGACCATGTCATTTGGTAAAATAATTACCTGTAACAGCATAGAAGGCTTTATTACACTCTGATTATAGGTGGTTAACGTATTAGGTCAAGAGAAACCATGCCAGCTTTAAGATGGCGTTTTGATTGCTAAGAGTACTCTTCAGGATTTTGTTTCCTTTGAAAATTTTCTGAATTTTTTGTTGATTGAAGAAAAAATGGTGCAGAGCGGAAGCAGGAGGTAGGCCTGTGATCTTTCAATGATAACCTGCCTTTTAACCGGGGAATTCCCATGTTTATATAAAGTCCGAAGCCATGTTTGATTGTGTTTGCCTTGCTTCTACGATTAGGTTGTGTGCATATCCGGTTTATTCTGGGTAGATTTCCCCAGACTTCAAAGATTGAAGTGAGCACCCAATGTATTAAGCCCTTATTTCTGCATCAAAGGCTCCAACAACCAAGAGAGCTGTATTAGTTATTTAACAGGGTAGTTGTTAATCTTCTTGTTTTCATGATTCTTCCTCTTGGAGTATGCTGATTGGAGCCGTTCCAAAATCGGATATTCTTGATGCTCACTGGCTTGATTTGCTGCAATGTAGAAGGAAGCAACAGTGTCAGAGTCTTTGCTGGATTTTCAGGTGACAGATAATGTTTTGAAATGATGAATAGATTTTCTAATTTTTTTGCTACTTGCAGGTTTTTAAGCTTTTCATCAGGCAGCATTGTCTAGCAATATCACTCGCTGATAATTCAAAATGGGAGAAGTACATTTCAACCATTTCACACAGCAAGCTCAGAAGACTGAACAAGATGAGGCTGAAATTTCAAGAGATTTAGGGTCTAACTCAATACTTAAAGATTCATCTACTCTTGAAAGAGAGGAATCAGGAGCACTAAGCGAGGTCCTTCGTAGAGGAATGATGGAGCACGGGTAATTTTGCTTTTTTTCTTTTTTTTATTTCGATTAGATCTGAGTGTGTTCCTTTGATTAATTTCCTTTTAATGTTCTTGCAGATGCTCACATTACAGAAGGAGGTGTTGCATTAGAGCCCCTTGCTGTAGTGAGACCTTTGGTTGTCATCACTGTCATAACGAGGTGAAGGTAGAGTTCTTTAATTCAAGTTCTAAACATCATGAAACTGCGTTTTTCATGGAAAATCCTTTATTATCCAATGCCTCTATGCTGACTTTGTAATCGTATACTGGAAGCAGAACAATATAGACGTGGATCAGAAACAGAGACATGATATTCCTCGCCATCAAGTTGGAGAGGTAAAGTATATTGTATATGTAGGATGTAGGTCACTTTATGTTTTGAGTCTCATTTAACAAAGATCTAATTCTTCTTTCCACAGGTTATTTGTTTGCTCTGTGGCACTGAACAAGAGGTGTGTTCTAACTCCTATGCTCTCTTTGAATACTTGCTCTATATGATATCTCCGAGGAAGAGAACCATTCAAAGTTTCTTACCTTAGTATTCTATTTGCTTTGGCCTTCACCAGATTCGTCAAATTTGTGTCAATTGTGGAGTGTGCATGGGGAATTACTTCTGCGAAATCTGCAAGCTCTATGATGACGATGTAAGTTCTCCGAAAATATATCCCTATGGTTATTTTTTGTACACGTACCTTTTTTTCTTTGTGTTTGGGAGCCAGCCTTGAGATTTGTAGGGTCCTCATTGTTCTTCTTTAACCCACTACGTTGCTACTCTGTTTTCAGACGTCTAAAAAACAGTATCATTGCGACGGGTGTGGAATTTGCAGGTACATAAATGGATTCCCCTCTATGTACAAATCCTATTTAGTTATAACTTTGTTGATGAAATTCTGACTAAAATCTTATTTTCTATCGTTTCAGAATCGGTGGACGTGAAAATTTCTTCCACTGTTACAAGTGTGGTACGCATATTTCTGCATCATATTACCTTAACGTTTTAGTTCGGTCACTACTATATGTTGGCTTGTATAATCTAACAATTTCTCCACCTTTTAAACCCAGGCTGTTGTTATTCAATCCTTCTCAAAAACAGTCACCCTTGTGTTGAAGGAGCAATGCATCACGATTGCCCAATTTGTTTTGAGGTAAAACACATACTAAGTTACTAACGATATTTACTTTACTTCTCCATGTTGCGCGTAACCGTCCCTTGCTAACAAAATTGTTCTCACTGTTTTTTTTTCCAGTATTTGTTTGAATCACGAAAAGATGTGACGGTTTTACCCTGTGGTCACACCATTCATCAAAAATGCTTGGAGGAAATGAGAGAACATTGCCAGTAAGTATATAAACTTGGGATTGTGATCTATGTTTCAGAAGTCTTTAACTTACATTGCAATCTATTCCACAGATATGCTTGCCCACTTTGTTCAAAGTCTGTATGTGACATGTCAAAGGTGTGGGAGAAGTTTGACATGGAGATCGCTGCTACACCTATGCCAGAACCATACCAAAACAGAATGGTCAGTATCAATTTACATCTCATTCTTTATAACATGTAAACACATAATCATCAGATTTTTAGGGTATCACCAACACACACCTCAAAATCTTGTTTTTGAGGTTTTTTGGTTTTGAGGTTTCCCTTGGAGATGCTCTAATGGAGACCCTAAAACCTTACTTTTAAGGTTTTGAATAGTAAAATCTCAAATTTGAGGTTGAAGTATATGGAATCTCCAAAATGTTTTACTTTTTTATTTTAGTTTATATAGTTATATATCTTATAAATTTGAAGTTTATCATTGGAACAAAACACTAAAAAAAACTCAAATTTGAGGTTGAAGTATATGAAATCTCCAAAATGTTTTGCTTTCCTATTTTAGTTTATATAGTTACATATCTTATAAATTTGAAGTTTATCAGTGGAACAAAACACTACAAAAACTCAAATTTGTGGATTTACAAACCTTAAAATTTGAGTTTTCTGTTTGAGATGCATTCTTATATAACTAAAAGCTTCGATGGCCACAAACACAGGTGCACATTCTCTGCAACGACTGTGGGAAAAAATCAGAAGTAAAGTACCATGTGGTGGCTCAGAAATGCCCCAACTGCAAATCCTACAACACTCGTCAAACTAGAGGCTGAAGAAGGGAAGGTGGCTTTTGTTGCTGCTTGCTTGCTCTTTCTTTGCTATCAATGCATGTAGAAGCATCTGGTCTTCTTCTCCCAAATATTGCACCACAAAGTAGTATTATTCGTCGATCCAACACAACGTGAGGACTCAAGATTTTAGATCTCGAGTTTCTGGTTAGTATGTCTCTCTCCCCTTTATCTCAGAGTCTCTTGTTTGCTGCTTTCTGATTCTTCTTTATTTGAGCATGGTGTCACGTGTCTTATGTCTCCATGGTGCTGTGGAATTGTTGTCTGGTTTAGTTGAATTAGAAACTGTCTTCGTTTCTTTCTTGTTCGTGTCTTCTCTTCTCTCACTAGATGAAGAGTTGCGTGCGGTTTTTGTTGTAACATATCTCTATCGTGATAATTCCCATTCTAAATTGTAGAATTTTGTTTAATCAAAGAATTCTCAATTCGAGAATCCAAAAACAAAACACCGAACGGGACTTTGAAAGGTATTCTAGAGTCGAGGATGTGAAAATAAAGTAAGCCAAAATGGGCATTACTGTATTTAATGTTAATACCGGAAAGAGTGGAAGCCATAAATATTTGATGTTAACAAAGAAATTAAATGAGAACAAAAATAATCCGTGAAAATGGCAAGATAATTGAATTTACTGTATTTAGAATTTGGATGATCAACTTCGTGTGATTCCAAAATGGTAAATTCGTGTATTAAAATTGTGAATTATGATTTGACAGTAATAGCAAATATAAGAAATTTAAAATCTAATTTCGTATAAGCCAAGTGTATGTCAATATTACAATTTACAGAGGTTATGTTTATACGTATAGTCACCTACATGATTATGCAATAACCATGATTTGTTACAGATGCTTTGAGATTTGGTGAAAACTTTCAAAATTTGCAGACTATGTAGTCTAATTTTAAAAAAAAGATACGACTTGTAAAAGAACAATTCATCAAAAAAAAAAAACCGTGACAAAAGCATTACAAAAACCCGAAGAAAACTCATTGCAATTATCAATTTTTGCATGGCTCCCATTCTTAACGTCCTCATAAATGACAGAATTTCTCCAAGTTAAAGAGAGCTTCTCAGACTTTTGCTTTCAAGTATAATATATAGTTAAATAAAAAAACGCATGATGAAAAATTAAGCAGAAACCAAAGTACGAGACAGACATCCTCATTCCAGCTTGATACGGTCCATGTCATTTATCACTCCTTCAAGCTGCACATCAAAGACAAAAAAACACTTGTAACTATGCATGCCTACAAACAAATCTTAGTTTCAGTTCACATACATTAATACATATATTTTTGGTGAAAACATATAGTTTAGGAGTTTTTTTGTCAACGTGATAGTTTGGGGTTTTTTTGGCAAAAAAAAAAATTTAGGGGGTTTTTTCCCGACTTCATAGTTTATGATCTGTTTCGCCAAAAACCTAAAGTTTAGGGGGTTTTCGCCGTCATCCCTATATACATATATCTACAGATACATACCTTGGCAATCTGCCGCAAGAAGAAATCTCCATAACGTTTTGCAGGTTTTGATTCCACTATGTAGATCATGTCCTGCAATTTCACAAACTTTAGGTTACTTCTAAAGTAGAATACCAATCAAACAACAAATATATAAAAACAGCAACATCATTCATACATTGTTGATGTAGAAATCAATGTCTGCATTGGAGATGATCCTTCCATCAGAATCAACTGAATGAGTCTTGTGCTTATATGTAATCAATATGGTCCTGTAATTAAAATCGTTAGATGTTTAGACCAAAGTGCATTCCTTAGGAAATAACCCATTTTCACATGGTGGTTTTTCTTACCTTAAAGTGGCTTCATCAACTTCCATGTAGTTTGCAAGCTTAGCTAGAGAAATTGAGGAGTAAACTTTCAGGAACGTTCTAACTCCAGACAAGAGCTGCTGCTGCTTTACTTCGTAAAGGAACATCTTTAACTGAAGCCTGTATGCATCCTAAACATTGTCCAAGCCAGAGATTAAACTATAAATCAGCACAAAATTGCCAGATAAAAGTTTAATAATAAAGTACACAGTCAGTTCAACATAGGGAATATGGTAAATTTAGACCCTTTGTTTGGAGAAAACAAATACCCTTGAGATTATAGTTTATTTTTATGTTCAAAGTTTAATTCTGATTTTAAAAACCCCGGTTATCAAAATTCATGGTTTAAAACCATTTAAAAGTTGAGGGTTCTGTTTCACTAAACTGCGATTGTTCATGGTCTAAAATACCATATTCCCAAAAGTTTAATAACGACACACACATGGTCATCATACCATAAACACATTGGGTCTCTGAAAGCTTAAACATAATATCTTATGGATACTTGTGTGCATGTTAAGAGCTGAAACTTTAATAGTACCTGATTGTAATTGACAAGAGGCTCCTCAAAGTTTGGTGCTGAAGGTGTTATAAACTTTGGGCAGGCATAAGAGAAGAGCTCATCATACAAACCAAATGCTTCGTCATCATATCTCTGCATCCTCATCATCTTATCACCATACTTCTCTCGTAATTGAGAGTTGACAGATTCATCAACAAGTTTTGTTTGAGGGCACAGGGAGAGGCAAACTGCTAGCAATGCATACATCTGCTCATTTTTCTTCAGTATTTGCTCATACTGTGGGGATTTTTGATGATATTGCTTGGTCTTGTAAATGTATAGTAGAATCTTGTTGAATTCACGAACAGCATCTACATACCTGCCAAAGATTTTCCTTGTATATATCAGCAAGCTCTCATACACGAAAAATGCAAACAAGCATTTACAATCGGAGCGTAACCAAAAAAATAGTTTTCCTATAAAATGGACTAATAACATGGGAAACTACCCATCACCAACAATAGTTTTAACCTACAAGTACATTGTTCCTTAGAGCTCTAAATCTACAATCATCCACATTCTAGGAAATGAATATGCTCATTCAATCACACCAAAATCATAGATGCTTCCTTACTGAAGATCTTAAACATGGTACAGCATGTTGCCAAATTTTCAGCGTGATAGATGTAATTAAACTTTGTCAGTCCCCCAAATGCCTAAATTTTTTGTTAGAATGAGGCTATACCTTCGCAACATAAGGTTGGCAAATCCATAGTGATAAATAGTCGCAATATGACATCCAATGACACTGGTGTAAACACCTTGCTGACTGATGTCAATGGGCTGCAACCATTTCAGACCAGTATGGTAATCACCAAGGAGACAGTGAACACGCAGCAGACCAACCATGCTGAAGTATCCCAAGACCTTCAACACATTACTTCCACCATTGTAATCATACCCATCAGTGGCAGTGAATTGTTCAAGTCCCTCCTTTTCTTGCTCGAGAATGCTGATAATATTAGACTTTTCTACAAGTGCTTGCAAGAAGTTGAGCACTCCGTAAACATTCCATGCCTGCAATGAAACAGGTAATTACATGTAACAAAACTTCATTAATAGTAATCCACTTACATATATAGAAAAGGGCAAGAGAAAGATAAGAACACTATAGAACAAGTTAAGTGATCCATTTAACTTCACAAGCCATCACTTATAAGAAAAGCAGCCGTTAAGAAAGTGGTTTCCTTGGTATTACTATCTCCATGAAAATTGCAGTCTATGAACCAAACTGAAAATGTATCGCATCAGAAGAAGCTAACATAAATAATCAAAAGCAAAGTATACCTTATCAAACTGTCTCAGAAGGGCAATCTCCTGATCTGTTTTGTTCTTCATCTTGGCTCTGTATTGACAAAAACTTTGGAACTGATAGACAAACTCATCCACCATATCCCACAACCATTGATTCGGCAACTGCATGTTCACTACCCCATGCAACACAACCTACCAAATTCCAGATTAAACCAGAAACTCACTCAAATAAATCTCAGGCATTAAAATCCAAGTAAGACGAGATTAACTACTGAAATTTCAGGCATTACATATAACTTTACAACAACTGAAGCAAACTACTGACCAAACCTGTAAGACAACATCTAAGAATAGGTATTCAATTCCACAGAAATCCATAGTTAATTGGAGAGAAACATGGATCCATACCTGAAATAGGCTGCAATAGTTATCATAAGAATCAATCCTCTGCTTCAGCGTAGGGGACAACCTCGCATACAAGTGACGGAACCACATCTCCCGATAGAGAAGACAAAAAACATGATCATTATCTACGTAAGAAGCAATAGCTTCAACAGAAGGCCAAGGCGTATCCTTAAACAACCGCTCCGATAAGGTCTGGAACGATGTCTCACACATCTGGTGGATCTCGTACACATTCTTCTCCCTAATATACCTGTACATGTGAACCACAAACGATTTGACGGAATCCGGCACAAAGTTCGGATCATATCCAATATCCTGACCAGGACCACCGCTCTGCTGCTGAACCTCATCGTAATTCGCCGGCGCATCTTCGTACTCGTAGTTTCCCGCCATGTTGAAAAAGGAATTTATCTCGTCCCTTACCTTCTTCGCTTCCTCGTTGACAATCTCGCTAGAGATTTATGAAGTTCCCGAAGAACGAAAAAACTGAGAAGTGGTAAGATGAGAAGAGAAGAGAGGCGAGAGAAGCGCAAAGAGAAGTTAGCTAGGGTTTACATAACTCAATATTCATTAGCTGGTTTACGATTCCGGTTTGTGGCTAATTTCCGGTTCGGTTTATAGCTTATTTACGGTTCGGTTTGGAGCTTATTTACGGTTCGGTTTGTAGCTAATTTATAAATGTAAATTAATAAATTTTTAGAGTTTTCTAAATATGACAAATTAATGTTTCCATCAAATCTATGGAATTTTACCGATAAATTCATTTTTTTTACGGTGAATACAGTTTATATGATTTTTTTTTTTTATCACAATTCTGCCAAACTTGCTTAATTCATTAATTTTATAAAACATTAATTTATCACGTTTAAAAATTTTGAAATTTTATTTTGTTTTATTTAAATTTTAAACTAAATATAAATTATTGCGGTAATGAAATACTCCTTCAGTTTCAATATATATACACTTTAAGGATTTTGCATAACAATTAAAAAACATACAAAATATTTATAATACCCTAAATTAATATTTTTTATTTCAACAATATGAATCAAAATTGGCCAAAATAAACGAAAAAAGTTAAAAAAAAGAAACTTAATTGTATTTTTTCTCTAAAAAATGAAAAATTCATTTATTTTGAAAAAAAAAAAATCCTAAAAATGCATATAAAATGAAACAGAAGAAATATTAATATAACATACTTGTTTAGTCATTTAAAAAAAATCTCAATTCCAAGAAAAGATGATCCTCCATTAATGGATTCCTATCTTCTTCTTCTGCTCTTATTACTGTTAAAGTTTAAAGGTTACAGTATGAACATGATTTGAATTAACACAATTTTGTCTCAATTATTGCAGAATACGTTATTTAAGGAAATAGTCAAACCAATCTGATGATTCTTTGATCATAAAAGAAGTGAGTTCATGTCGAATTCCAGCTTCTGCTTCAAACTGCTCTTCCGACCAAAGACACTAAAACCGTTAAATACTCTCCTTGTCTGGTTAATTACAGGATTAAGATATTTCAGTAATTAACTTTACCTTGAAATTTTGAGGAGAAGCTGTATCATTGTAAGCCTTTTTAGTTCTGATTAAGGCTTCTTCAAGTCCACCAAGAGGGCAACGAGGATCATCAGCGGCTGCACATAATAAAAAGCAGAAAAAACCTGTAAGTAGGTAGTTTCTTTTAGGGATTGTGGCCAAAGATTTATTACGTTTCTGAGTTATAAACCGAAAAAACAATACATAATTAACGTGGTCACAAAAAAAAACCCTTTGATTAATATTTTTCAATTATTAGAAAGCTAAAGAGGTTAAAAATATGATATTCGAACTCATTGGTTTGAATAGCGAAGAAGAAGAAAGAAGAGAAATGTAGGTTGTAAGAATGTTTGAAAAAAAAAAATGAGTGATTTTCATGTAGAATCACGATTTATGGTTACAAAAGTGTTTACTTTTTGTTTTTTTCATTAAGCGCAACATTTTGATAAATGACGAATTTTCGCAAAAACAGTTCATTAACGGGAGGTTTGAAAAACCAAATCGGAAAAAGGTTAGAGGTTAAAAAACTAAATTAAAAGTTTAGAGTTTTCACACCAAAAGATTTTTTGGTAAAAAAAAAAAAAGTAAATTGTGACCACATTAATTTTGTGGTGTTTTTTAGGCTAAACACACAAAGTGTAAGGTTTTCTTGGTCACAATCCCTTTCATGTACCAACAAATAATGAAAACATTAAATAGATTTGATTGTGTTACCATTAAGGATGCAAAGTGGTCGTGGAGCAATGAGTGGTAAGGTGTAAGGAGAATCAAACTTAGAAGCTAAACCAGGAGCTACTCTGTTCCAAACCTGTTTCAAACAAAAAAATCTCAACTCTCACTTCTAATTCTCAAGCTGGAGATCTTGTACTCACTTTGGTCTGATATTTTACCTTTTCCACTACTTCTTTATCGATTTCTTCTTTTCCTAAATCAATCCTTGCCTCTGAAAAAACCCAGAATTCACATGGATATAACTTAATTTCAAACACTTCAAGCAACCATACAAAAAAACAAAAATAGTTTTTTTTTTAATTCAAATGTGACCACCTTCAAATAAAGGCTTTATGCTATTAACTCTTGCTCCCCACTTATCATTGTCTATTGCCCATCTAAATCCCTACCAAGATACAAAAAAAAAACGGTTAAAACCACCACAAGAGCTTAACACAATATTGAAAAAATAACTTCCCACAAGATCACCCATCCTTAAATTACTACACTAACCCCGGGCCAAACCCGATGAGGCATTGGTCTTGACCCCCAAAATTTAAAGGCTTTGTACAAATTTTGAGTTTTCGATTTAAGTGCAGTTTGGTGATATAGGTAGTCTAATCAATTCTTTTAAACTTTTTCGCAATACACAAGTATCTTCCTGAACTCAAAATCTTACACAAAAAAGAACAAAACCATCCTATATAGTGGTTTAGAGTTGCTTGTTTGTCACATTTAGCCACTAGGTAGCAACGCTTAGCGACGTTACCAAATTTGTGGCTAATGGTAGCGTTTTGTGGCCCGTGTTTTTTTTTTGCCACGAAAAAAATGCAGCTACGTCGTGACTTTTTCGCTGTTTTCTTGTAGTGACTATCAAGTGCAAAAGTTCATAACTTTTGATTGTTGTGGTCGGTAGATAGCTTATATAGCATAGTTCTTGACACCCATGGAGAGGTTGTAAAGAAAACTAGTAATAGAAGCCTATGAGAACAAAAGAGACTAAAAAGATTCGCACCTGAACACCGATTAAAGGGACAACTACAGAATATCTTGTATCAGCTGCAGCACCAAACCAAGCATGCATACCTATGTTTACCTCATGATCAAACAAATTTAGTATTCTCACAAAGCTACAAAGGTCCTGATTTTTTAAGTTTCTGTGACTGACCTCCCAACGATATACCGGTGATTCCTATTCTTTTTGGATCTATATCTTCTCTTTGAGTAAGATAGTCAGCTAATTTGATCAAATCCCAAACCTGTAACACAATTTAGATTAGTTGCAAACTCTTTCTTGAAACCAAGAATACAGAATTAAAAAAGATAAAGATATCATCAAGGTGTAATGTTACAGTATCAAAGATGAAAGGCATTGTTTTGCCATCTCTCCATGAAGAAATAAGAGCCTGCAAATGAGATTTAGACCAAACCAATGTCAAAAAACCATAAGAAAATCAAAAGTTAGGAATGGTTTTTTTTATCATAGTACATCTCGATAAGCTGTTTTGTTGCGGTTAGCTCGTTCTCCATGGTATCGAGAGTCTAGACCGATAGCTATATAACCCCGCGAAGCATACGCCTAAGAAGAAAGCAAAAACAGAGCATGTAAACAAGATCATAATCAAAAGTAGAAAGGTGTATTGTTAAGGTTTTGTTTACTTGAAGCCATGGCCGCATCCATTCTTTGTTTCCATTTGTTCCGTGTAAGAAAACAATGGCGGGTCTTCTTGTTGTTTCAGTACACTCTTGCTTTAAGCTTAAGATAAGTAGAGGTAATCTTCCTTGTTCTGAAGCCTGTTCAAATGTTTCATTACAACAAAAAAAAAAGAAAAAGAAATGTTCCCTGTCTTTTCTTGTTCTTGTGAGAAAAACCCTCAACTTTTCATTTGTTGTTTTAAAACCCCAATCTTTCAAAATGTAGCTTTTTTGCCTTCTTACTTTTCCTGTTTTTGCGAAAAGAATCTCACCTTTTGATTTGGTTTTTAAAACCTTAATCTTTCAAAATTCAGATTTTTGCGAAAAAAATTCTCACCTTTCAATTTGTTTTTTAAAATCTTAATCTTTCAAAATTCAGTTTTTTGCCCCCTCATTTTTCTCATTTTTGCAAACAAGAAAGAAACTTTAACTTCTCAATTTTGTTTAGTTTTTAAGCTACGCAATTTAAATATATAAAGCTGAGAAGGCTTTTTTTCACAAGAACGGGAAAGTTCAGAAGGAAAAAAAACAGGATTTTGAAAGATTGGGGTTTAAAACAACAAATGAAAAGTTGAGGGTTTTTTTTCACAAAAATGGGAAAGTTGAGAAGGAAAAAAAACAAGATTTTAAAAGATTGAAGTTTGAAAATCCCAAATTGAAGGTGACGGTTTTTTTTTCACAAAAGCAGAAAAAATATGGGGGCAAAAAACCAAATTTTGAAATATTGGAATTTAAATAAAATATATTAAAAATTGAGGGTTTTTTTCGCAAAAACAGGAAGAAATGGGGATGATGTTTCACCATATATCAAAAAGCTATACCTCAGTGTGTAAATGGAGATTTTCCTCTATAAGCATCTCGTTGAAGTTATGAATCGGTTCTTTTGGGCACCCAGATTCGATTGGCTGTGTTTAATTAATAATAAAAACAGATGAAATTAAGGAGGCGAAAACTGTAATTTTGTTGATTTATGGAATTGAATATTTACCTCTGTAGACATAGTATCATCACTCTGATAAAGGGGATTTTCGACGGGTTTTGAAGGATTCACAATTAATGGAACTGAAAAAAATGTTTGAATTAAATTGAAATTAGCGAAGATTAAATATAATTAAATCGGTGATTAAGAGAAAGAAAACGACAAAGATACCTTCGGGTGATCGTCTACTTCGGAGAACGTTGAGGAATTCCGATCTAAGATCTTCCGGAGTTTCCATGTTTCCGGCGATCTCTCAAGAGATGTGTTTGTGTCGAGAAACTATTGTCATCGGAGAGCGTGTCGACTCGTGTGTATATAACATCTATCACATGTTTTCCACGTGGATAGGGTACAAACGGGTCCCACTAATTTATTTAATTAGGTGAATTAATCCAAATTTGTTTGAGATTTACGGAAATCAAAATATTAAATTGGAGGAATTCCAATTTGCATACGATTGATAAATGAACAAAAAAAAAGTAGTATCAAAAAATTATCTCAATTTTAGTATATTTCGGAAAAAAGGTAAAAATATCTTACTATCGTTAATATTTTATTGGTTTTATTTTTTAATTTGTGAAATATAGTTAAATAAATATGTAATTTTTGTAAACATAATAAATTATTGTTCACTGCCGAGAGCAAGGTAGCTTAGTGGTTTCCACTGTAACTGCTACCTTCTGATTCTCCAAGAGTACCAGGGTTCGAACCCACCAAGCAGCGAAATGCTGCATTTACCAAATAGCGGAAAACTGCATTTAATTTCTGTTTCAGTTAGTGGGATCGGCTTGTGGCTCACATGAGTTAATGGGGCGGCAAATCATCATGTTTTGTAAACTTCTAATTTTATTTGACTACATATTATAAATCAAGAAGTCAATTAAATTTTACAATAACTAAATTACTAATTTAGCATTTACCTATAAATCACAAATTAAAGATTTAATTATTTTCGATGATATTAATTTAACATTTGATATTTCTTTTAAATATTTAGTCATTTCCCCTACAATTTTATAAAACACCCTTATATTAGTGTATTAAATTTGCATACTTTATTTATAAGCAAATATTATTCTTATTTATATACATTTCTCTGGTATGATCACATGTTCTTCATCACACATCAATACACATTCTTATTACTGTTCAAGTTTAAAGGTTACAGTATGAACATGATTTGAATTAACACAATTTTGTCTCCTTATTTAAGGAAATAGTCAAACCAATCTGATGATTCTTTGATCATAAACGACGTCACTTCATGTCCAATTCCAGCTTCTGCTCCAAACTGCTCTTCCAACAAAAGATACTAAAACCGTTAAAACACTCTTGTCTGGTTGCTAACAACATCATAAGGTTTAAAATATTTCAGTAACTTAATTTACCTTGAAATTTTGAGTAGAAGCTGTTTCATTGTAAGCCTTTTTAGCTCTCATTAAGGGTTCTTCCAGCCCACCAAGAGGGCAACGAGGATCATCAGAACCTGCACATAAAACACACAAACTTTAAGGTTTTCTTGGTCACAATCCCCTTCATGTAGCAGCAAATAATGAAAACATTACATAGATTTGATTGTGTTTTTTTACCGTTAAGGATGTAAAGTGGTCGTGGAGCAATGAGTGGTAATGTGTAAGGAGCATCAAACTTAGAAGCTAAACCAGGAGCTATTCTGTCCCAAACCTGTCTCAACGAAATCTCAGCTCTCACATCTAATTCTCAAGCTGGATCTTGTACTCAGTTTGGTCTGATTTTTTACCTTTTCGACTACTTCTTTGTCAATTTCTTCTTTTCCCAGATCAATCCTTGCCTCTGAAAAAACAGAAAAGGGTTGAATTGTATTGTCCAAGCAAACCTACAGGTAACGAAAAATCGATTTTTTGGGTACAAATGTGACCTTCAAATAAAGGCTTTATGCTGTTAACTCTTGCTTCCCACTTGTCATTGTCTATTGCCCATCTAAATCCCTGCCAAGATACAAAAGTGGTTAATACCACCATGGGAGTATAAACACGATATTGAAAAATGACTTCCCAGTAGGTCACCCTATCTTGAAATTACTGCATATCAAGCACACTTAAATGTGGAATTCTAACGAAAAACTAACTTCATTTTGGTGATATATATAGCCTAAAAGGAACGAAACCATCCTCTTATGACTATCCACAAGTGCAAAAGTACATGCTTTTTGATTGTTGGATGGTGTCAGTGATTAACGCTATAGCATAGTTATTGATATCCATGGAGTAGTAATACTAAAACCTCAACTATATGAAACTTTTAAAATATTTTACTTTTCCATTTTAGTTTATCTAGTTATATATCTTACAAATTTGAAGTCTACTATTGGAGCAAAACACTATAAACCCTCCAATTTGAGGATTGATAAACCTCAATTTTGAGGTTACCATTAGAGATGCTCTAAAGAAACCTAGTAATAGGCCTATGAACAAAAGAGACTAAGAAGATTCGCACCTGAACGCCGATTAAAGGGACAACTACAGAGTATCTTGTATCAGCTGCAGCAGCAAACCAAGCATGCATACCTGTGTTTACCTCATGATGAAGCAAAATTAGTATTCCACAAAGCTACAAGGTCCTGATCTCAGTTTACACACCAATTTTTAAGTTTCTGTGACTGACCTCCCAACGATATACCGGTGATTCCTATTCTTTTTGGGTCTATATCTTCCCTTTGAGTAAGATAGTCAGCTAATTTGATCAAATCCCAAACCTGTAAACAGATGCAAGCTCTTTCTTGAAACCAAGAATACAGAATTAAAAAAGATAAGGATATCATCAAGGTATAATGTTACAGTATCAAAGATGAAAGGCATTGTTTTTCCATCTTTCCAAGATGAAATAAGAGCCTGCAATGAGATTTAGACCAAACCCATGTCAGAAAACCATAAGAAAATCAAAAGTTAGGAATGATTTTTGTTGTCATAGTACATCTCGATAAGCTGTTTTGTTGCGGTTAGCACGTTCTCCATGGTAACGAGAGTCTAGACCGATAGCTATATAACCTCGTGAAGCATACGCCTAAGAAGAAAGGAATAACAGAGTATGTAAACAAGAGAAATGTGGATAATAATCAAAAGTAAAAAGGTATTCTTTAGGTTTTTTACTTCAAGCCATGGCCGCATCCATTCTTTGTTTGTGTTTGATCCGTGCATAAAAACAATGGCGGGTCTTCTCGTTTCACTGCACTCTTCCTTTAAGCTTAAGATAAGTATAGGTAGTCTCCCTTGTTCTGAAGCCTGTTCAAATGTTTCATTACAACAACAAAAAAAACAAAAACAAAAATCCATAAACAGAACATTTGTTGTTTTAAACCCCAATCTTTCAGAATCCAACTTTTTGCCATCTTACATTTCCCAAGAATCACCTTTCAATTTGGTTTTTTAAACTTCAATTTTTCAAAATTCAGTTATTTGCCCCCTCATCTTTTTCATTTTTGCGAAAAAGAAACTTCACTTTTCAATTTGGTTTAGTTTTAAGCTACACAATTTAAATACATATTAAGTGTATATGTAAAGGTGAGTTTTTTTCGCAAAAACGGAAAAGTGGAGAGGGGAAAAAACAAGATTTTGAAAGATTGAAGTTTGAAGAACCAAATTGAAGGTGATGGATTTTTCTCGCAAAAACGGAAAAAATATGGGGACAAAAAACCAGATTTTGAAATACTTGGAATTTAAAAAAAAAACAAATTAAAAGTTGAGGTTCTGTTTTCGCAAAAAGAGGAACAACCCGGGGATGTTTCAGCATATATCAAAAGCTATACCTCAGTGTGTAAATGGAGATTTTCCTCTTTGAGCATCTCGTTTAAGTTATTTATAGGTTCCTTTGGGCAAGATTCTATTGCCTGTGTTTGGTAAAACGGATGAATTAAGGAGATGAAAACTGTAATTTCTTGATTTATGATTGAAAATTACCTCTGTAGACGGAATATCACTCTGAAAAAGGGGATTTTCGACGGGTTTTGCAGGATTCACGATCAATGGAACTGAAAAATGTTGAATTAAATTAAAATTAGCGAGATCAATTAATTAAATCGGTGATTAAGAGAAAGAAAACGACAAGGATACCTTCAGGTGATCGTCTACTCCGGAGAACGTTGAGGAATTCCGATCTAAGATCTTCCGGAGTTTCCATGTTTCCGGTGATCTCTCAAGAGGTGTGAAGAAACTCTTATGTCAACGGATGCCAGAAGGCATGCGTGCAGTGTTTATAAGTACAACTATCACATGCTTATAATTCACGTTTTTATTTAGGGAAAATTATTTAAAAATTTTCCCAAATTAATATTAAGTTTATAAAAATATTGTTAAATATACATTTCGAGTTTATTATACATGTTCACAATGTTAAACAACAAAGTCAATACAACACCATCACGACCAGCAGAAGGTCCAGACAGATAAGACCTTCTGTAAACAGCATACCGGACCACCAGGGTCTCACGGGAAATATGGGATCTAGCTCCTCTAGAAACACCACCAATTACAAGACTGGAAATGAATACACTTTCTGAAAACTTCCAGTGGTTTATGAACACTAAAGCCAATACCCAACCTTTACTATTTCCCTTCATAGGATAGGATGGCGAATTTGGATTTGGAAGCTCAGAAACCAAATGATCTTCAATCAGCAACGTAGCCCAATACCAGATGTAATCAACAAAAGCTTGATGGACCGAGAGCTATGGAAGGAAGCACAGGAGCAATTGCAACAGACAGCAACAACTACAGATAATGTACCAGTGATTGATAATATCCCAGAATTAGCTCGGCTCCACTGTATTATTGATGCTTCATGGACTAGCTCCACATCCCATGCAGGTGTGGCTTGGATATTAAAAGATCCTACAACAGGCCTAAGGATTCTTGGTAGAGGAGCCATAGAACCTACAACAACAAGCTTTGAAGCTGAAGCCATATCCCTATATATGGCAATTCGGGAAATAAGACGACTGGGATATAATAACGTTACTTTCCTAGGAGATTGCTCATATCTCTACACCGAGCTCTCTCACTTAACCAACAACAATGGAGCTCCAATAAGATGCAAATCAGTCACTGCTACGACCATCCATGATGCAGCAGCTCTTGTAGCTTCAACAAGCGGTTTCATCTTCAAACCAGTATCAAGACAAACAGTTGCAGAAGCTGACCAACAAGCGAAAATAGCTCGGCAAAACAAATTGATGTATACTGTTACATGGACTCAGATGTAATATTTCAATCTAATAACACAGTTATTTGACGTCAAAAAAAAAAAAAAACAACAACAAAGTCAATAAATTAACGGTTAATATCAATAAATTAGCTCCATATATACTAATTTGGAAATGATTGATAAATGAAAAAAAATTGTAGTTTAAAAAAATATCTTAATTTTAACACATTTTATAAAACACCCTGTAATTCATGAAATTTCTTTATTAAACTTGCATACTTTATTTATACGCAAATATTATTAGTATATACACATTCTACCAAAAAACCCACTACTTATAAAAAACAAATGACACAGAAAAAGAATCAACAAAATTATTTATAATTCATTGCAAATGGCAATTAAATTAAAGCTCTTTTCATATCATTAACTATATGATATAATCTAAAATCTATCTATCCTAAATGTGTTGTGAATAGAAAATTCCTTAGCATTATCCAAACCTTAAGTCTCGACGACGTCGTTGCACTTCATCTTCTTCTGTTTCCATTCTCCTTAGATTTTTCGTGGCTTTCATCTTTGTCCCTGGTTACATTACAACCTAAGAGGGTTTAAGTTATTGAACCAGAATACGTTTCTCAAGCTAAGACAGCTTACCATTTCTGCTCGTACGAGTTGCAAGCTGAATTAGACAATCCCGGAAATGTGACAGGATCTGTCTTTCTTGTTCTCTGTAAATCTCTGAGAACTCGTGACTTGTTTTTTCTGTGTCTTCTTCTTTCTCTTGGTTTGTTGTCGTTTGAGCTAATGTTTCTTTCTCTGGTATGATCACATGTTCTTCATCACACATCAATGCACGTGTTGCTGGAGATATAGGCCGATCAATCTCTCCTGTATCGTGCCGATCAGGTACAGCTGCGTCTATTCTAGTAGCAGTTTGATTCTCAAAAGGATGAACCTTTAGGACAGTATCTGGAGACACAGTTATCCCTTTAGCATCTCTCTGCGTTGGACCAGGTGAAGGTTCTGTGTCGTGTTTCGTTCTTTTGTCCGTTACACATTTGGTACCTGAAACCGCGTATTAAAGCATATTATCTAAGAAAGATCTTATTTCATTGGGGTTATGGTATGTTAGATCTTGAACTATCTCCGTTTAGAGAAAAAGATCCTCAACTGTGAAAATGATTTTTTTAACCCCTGAACTTTGATAACCGGTTGTTTTTAAACGCAACTGGATTTTTTCAATCAAAATTAAACTTTGAACACAAAAACCAAACCACAATCCCAACATTTATACAAAAATATAATCTAAATTTAGATTAGTTATACTATAGTTTCAGGCTTAAATTTACGATTTTGGTTTAAAAAACTCGGGTATTAAAGTTTAAGGTTTAAAAACAACCTCAATTATCGAAGTTCAGGGTTTAAAATACTATTTTGATAGTTGAGGGGTTTTTTCACCTAGTAGAAACAGTTCAGGGTCTAAAATACCATAAACCTTATTTCATTCTATAAGACTATGTATTTATTGAAAAAAGGATGGCAATTGTAGCAAGAACTATAGAGATCAAAGCGTAATATGAGAAACATATCCTCCTTTATTTAATACCATGATATGTACCTGACAGTTTTTTTGCTACATCCACTGATTTTGAAACCAAAACCGAACATATCTCTCTTACATGATGTGGCTGGATAGTATTTGACAGAGAAGACCTATACAATTACAAGGGGCCACATAAACTTCAGTTTCAAGTCAGCTTTATACAAAAGAAGTATTCGATTTTTCGAACCTGTAATTAGATGTGGTAGGCCTAGATGCTTCCCCGTTATTAGGGACTGAAAACAGAGAAGTAGTCCCGTTCCTTGCAACGTGATTACCCTATTTGGAACGAGAAAAACAAAGAAAAAATGAAGCTAAAAGAGATGAGATCAACGCTAAGAATGGAACCATCAGATTAACCAGTCACGTTTTGATTATTCTGCAAGATATGTACCGGTTGATATTGGGGAAATTGAGAAACAACAGGGGAACCTCTGGCTGCTATAACACGTGAAGCTTCCGTATTTTTTCTATTTCTTGATTCAAATGAGTTTTGAAAACCAGATATGTTAACGGCTCTGTGGACAGCTGCATTAGTTGTGTGTTGTATATAGGTTTCTGGGATCTGAGGTCCATGAAGAAGCGCATGTCTTTCCTCACTTCCTTCGAAGTTTTTGCAGTCTTGACATTTACAATTGTCTGAACATAAGATATTTGCCTGGTAACACTCGCAGTACTTCTTAAGGCATCCTGATTTCTTGCAGTGGCATCCTTTGTTGTGCTTTCCCAGTTTTTGGCGTGCGTCGTCCTACAAATTCGAGAAATTAACCACACGAACAACAAATCAAAAGACTATGAATTTGCCAGTATCATGATACTTATTTTCTTCGGCTTAGATGTTAATCATTACTGATTAAGTAAAATTTTAGAGTTACAAATTTATGGATAAGTATTCTAATAAGAAGGTGAGTAAAAGGATCACACCTGCAGATTTTTAATCTTGGGTTTAAACGCATCTCGATTGCGCTCTAAGATCATCATGATGGTGTCTTGTCTTGTTGACTCATTTTCCAGATTGTTTTGACAATTCAAGCAATTGCAACCATTGCAATACGTCCCCGTTGCGAAACACTCACAATATCTACACAATATTCAAAAAGAATGATTTGGGGATAGAGAACAACAAAAGAGGAAAATGCCAAAATATTTAACGAGCATCTAATCAGAGATTAACAACACTTTCAAGTATTAAAAGCTATGATCCAATTCAATAATTTGATCTATCCTAAAGGAGAATTAAATATCCCTACCGCCTAAATTGACCGCAATAGGTAATCAAGGATCTACTTAATGATTACACTATTGACAAATCAAGAAAGATTTATATGAATTAAGAAGGGGAATTTGTACTTACAGCTTCAAGCACCTTGAATTTTTACAGTTGCAATGTTTCTGTTTACTTGGTGTACCTTCATTCGATTCACCTTCCGTCTGCTCTCGTGGGGTAGAGGGTTCTTGCTTGCTGCATAAAAAATTAAAGCAACATCGTTAACGCACAATCCTTAAATAGAAATTGATTCAGTACCTTGAATCTAATTGTTAAACAAAGTGGATCTGTTGCCTTTTTCAGAAAATAAAATCGAAGTAACATTACCTCACTCGAGACTTCTCCGATGAATGGTTTTGTACTTGATGACTAAACCGATGAAGCGGCGGTTTCTGTGGTGGAGTGACATCTTGTCGCTGCAACTCGTGTGTGTTGACTGCCGTCGGTGTAGATTTCACAACAGAAAACGGCGGTTTCGGAGACTTTAAACCTAATCGCAGCTCTTCCTCCGCACCTAACGGCGTGAGATTCGTTGACACCGAATCTTCTCGTCTCTGCTCTTCCAAAGATGACTGTGAATCCAGAACAGAATGCGACTGTTTCCGACGTTTAAGATTAGAATCCATCTTCGTCCCCGTCTCCGACTGAGGGGAGAAATCCAATTGCCGCGCAAGATTCCGCTTAGAACGTAAATCCCGATCGAATTTCTCCATGAGTAGATTCAAACGGAGAGAAAGAGATTTCGCTGCTTTAGCTGAAGAGCTCCTCTCTTCCTTCTTGTTCTTAAGATCTTTTGAAAAAAACTTGAAATTGAATTTTCAAGATTTTGATTAACATATCAAACGGATTAGATTAAAAGATGTAATCAACGGTTTAGATTGAGAGACAGTAGAAGAGAGATTCTAAGCCGTTGGATCACGATGGATCTAGGTTTTCGTTAGGGCTAGTTGGATAGACGATCGCAGCGGGATTTGGCGCTAAAGGATATAGTCGCTGGTTTATTTCTCTTTTTTAAACCGGCCCAATTTGACCTGTTTGACCAGGTTATATCCCTTTATTTATTTTCCGTTATTTTTTTTATATCAAAATTTGAAATATAATTTTATTTAAATTTATTCATTAAAAACCGGATAGGGAGTTATCAAAAAAAAAAAAAGAATAATAATAATAGGATACTATTATATTATTATTGCCTTTTTTCTCAAATAGATTACTTATTTTATTATTACCATAAAGATAATTTTGCTATATATTGTTTTGTAAGTATTATTAGAAAATGGAAAAAAGTATTATTAGAAATATTTATCGAAAGAAAAATATGTAAATACATATCTAAATATATATATTAAAAATAATGATGGAGTAAATAAAATATA
>KE150666.1:67554-77648 GCA_000411095.1 Aethionema arabicum
AATTTGATATATTAAAATTTAATTAAAAAAATATAACGAAATATCGGGAAATGAAATCTAAATAATATCCATAAAATTATTTTTATTTGAAAGATGTTTAGTTAAAAGGGTAAATTTGGAAATTTAAAATTATACATTTAAATATTAGTTAGTGTTTACAAAAATAAATATAATCTCATCTAACAAATATTACATATTACATATTATATATAAGAGAGATTAGTATTATTACAAATAGATCTAATCTCAAATAATATTATATTTGAAAAAAATATATATAATTTTTGGTAAAATTTTAAAATCATAATATTTAATTACATATTAAACCATGCTACTGCATATTTACTTATATTAAAATATAATCAACTAACCTAAAATAAAATTTTAAAAATAATTGAATAGCTTAATATTAAATTAAAAAAAAATATTTACCCCGCATATAAATGCGGGTATATTTCTAGTTTTGTATACGCAAAAAAAATTTACTAAACCGGGAGGAAAAAAACCAAACTTAACCAATTTCTTCGGCTGGTTAGAAGCAACACTCTCAAATTCACTGCTTCATCGGAGAAAAAGAAGCAGCCGATTTAGCCATGGCGAAAGACTTGCATAGAATCGATGAGAAGCCATGGCGAGTTCTCGAGTTCTACAGCGGTATAGGTGGAATGGTAATCCTCTCCTCTATCTCTAATGTTGTTTCACTTCCATTGAATTTATCCTCTTTCTCAAACCCTAATTTAAGTTTTTCGTCTGTTCTTAGAGGTACTCTTTAATGGCTTCCGGCGTCTTAGCTGAAGTAGTAGAAGCGTTTGAGATCAACGATGTTGCCAATGATGTTTATCAGCACAATTTCGGACATCGTCCCTATCAGGTTTCTTCTCTACCTTTTTTAGATTGGAACTAATGTTATTCCCGTGCCTGTTAAGTTAATTCTTCGTGTAGAAGAACATAGAGGAACTACGAAATAGATTTAGAACTCCATTTTCAAGGGAATCCTTAAGTTTACTAGCTTGAGTGGCATAGTCGCAGTTGATACTAGCACCTAATTTAGCTTTTGTGGCTTAATTCTATGAAATTTGCTCAATCAATACAATCACATTTCCATGTGCATATGCTAGAGTATGCTAGTCGTGTAAGTAAGTTAGGCTATGGCTTCTTCTAGTTTACGAGAAGAGGTTGTTGTTAATCGAAAATGTGTCATCATCTTTCAAATTTTACATGTTTCAGTATTTTCCTTACTCCCAATTGCGCAGTCCATACAGATTGGTGTTTATCTTCTATTTTTCTACAAGAACCTTTCTTTTCCTAACCTGCTAAACTCATTCTGCTTCTGTGTGTTCTTAGGGAAACATTCAGAGCCTCACTGCTGCAGATCTTGATAAGTATAAAGCAGATGCTTGGCTTCTTTCACCTCCTTGTCAACCTTATACTAGACAAGGTGAATTACTCTTTATCTTCCTATCTTATGCTTTGCTTTATCTGTATACTAACAGTTTTTTGTTAGGCCTTCAGAAACACTCTGGTGATGCAAGGGCGTTTTCGTTTCTCAGAATCCTTGAGCTTATACCACATGCCGCTACACCTCCACATATGATATTTGTAGAAAATGTCGTTGGATTTGAGGTATGTGTGCTGTCTCTGATTCCCTGCTGGAGCTAAATTCAGTTTTTAACCATCATTATCTTCTTTGAGTTCTCAATGTATTTGCTCATTGGTGTTATTTATTGGTGCAGACGTCGGATACTCATACGGAAATGATTGATACATTAACTAAGTTGGATTATGCAACACAAGAATTCATATTGAGTCCATTGCAGTTTGGTGTTCCATATTCAAGACCACGCTATTTTTGTTTGGTACTTTCTCGTTCCCTTGTCATTATGTAATACATTTGATGCATCTTTGTGTCCCTTTTTTTCCATGTCCCCTTCTCTCTTGTCCATTTTCTTGCGGTACTATTGTGATAATTGAAAGAATCCTACTCATGGTGGACTACAGTCGTAAGCTGTACTAACCATAGCTGTTGATATATTATGTATCCAAAACTGTTAATCTTTATTTCTCCAAGAATTTCTAAGTATTTTCTGGACTGTTAAAATGTAAATCCTAGATCATTCAGATGTATGAACATTCTGCAGTGCATCACGTTTTAGTCACCTATTTTTTCTTGCTTTAGTTGTATTTTAATCTGGTTTCATCTTTTAGTTCAGTTTTTACTTTTCATACAATTTGAAATCATTTTGATAAATATGGTTTTTTTGTAGGCCAAAAGAAAACCTTTATTATTTCCGTTCCAACATGATAATAACAAGCTGCTCTGGTCTCCAAGCCCATTATATGGGCGTGATGATCAGGTGGAGTTTGGAAAATGCCACGCAGAAGAAAAATTGGACAGTTCACTTCAATCTTGTGACCCAATAGAGAAGTTTCTTGAGTCAACATCACAAGTAGACAATAAACCAACTACTTCTAAAGCTTTTGAAAATGAATCCAAAGATTGTTATGGACAAGAAGACAGTTCTGTCCCAGATTTCTTACAGCAATATCTCGTACCGTTAAGTTTGATAGAGAGATGGGGAGACGCAATGGGTATCCTTTTACAATATCATCTTTCGTATCAAATTTTTCCGTTTGCTATGTTCATCATTCATGTACATATATATTCCTGAGCTGTTCCTAGATATTGTTTACCCCGATTCAACGAGATGCTGTTGTTTCACAAAGAGTTATTATCGATACGTGAAGGGCACTGGTTCCCTCTTGGCTACAGTCCAGGTATGTTTTCCCATAAGTATCCAGTAGTATTATTTTGGGATAGCGGCTAAAAAACCCCTAAACTATCTGTTTTTAGCGAAACATACCTTAAACTATCAAATTGGCGAAAAACCTCCTAAACTTTGTTTTTTTTTGCGTAAAAACCCTAAACTACGAAGTCAGCGAAAAAACTTTTGAACTTTGTTTTTCTAGCAAAAAAAGCCCCTAGACTTTATTTTTTTGCGAAAAAATTATCCGTTAATTTAACTGTTAAATCATTGTTTGTCTTTAATTAAATCAAACAATGTGTTTAAACAATAAAATTAAAAGTTAATAATTGTGGTTAATTAAAATTAAAATTTTATAGTTTAAAAACATCGTTTTTTTAATTAGATATTAACGGTGATTTAACAATCAATTTTATTGAGGCGTTTTTTCGCAAAAAAAAACAAAGTTCATGGTTTTTTTTGCCGAAAAAACAAAGTTTAGGAGTTTTTTCCCGACTTGATAGTTTAGGGTTTTTTTCGCCGAAAAAACAAAGTGTAGAGGTTTTTTTCGCCAACTTAATAGTTTAGAGTCTATTTTCAAAAAAAGATAGTTTAAGGGTTTTTTCGCCTCCATCTCTATTATTTTCCTCGATTTGCAAGTCGAAAGAAATGCTTAATATGTGTTCATTGCAGCCTAAAATCAAGGGGAAATCATCTTGTTTAAAGGAACAGAGACTTAGATACTTCACGCCTAGAGAGGTTAGGATAAGTTCTCTATTTACAACTACAAATACCTCAAGGAGAAGATACTCACCTTTATATACTTTGAAAGCTGATGCTCAGTTTCTAATTAGGTAGCTAACCTTCACTCTTTCCCGGAGGATTTCGAGTTCCCTAAGCACATAAGTCTCCGACAGAGGTACACTATTCATACCCTAATGGACCGTTGTTGCTAAATCAAGGACAAGTAAACCACATGGCTTTCGTCAAAGCTGTAAAAAAAAAACTAACTCCTTTTGTGCAGATATGCAATGCTTGGAAACAGTTTAAGTGTAGCAGTCGTGGCTCCTCTACTTAGATATCTATTCAGTTCTTGCGTATCTTGACCACAGCCAATTATACTGCGGTCGCAGCGGAGCCTTAACCATGCAGCCAGCTCTTTTGTAATATAATTTTGTGTCACTTCTTGTTCTTAAAAACCTCAGGCCGGAAGTTGACTTTCGTTGACTTGCGTTGACTTTCGTTGACTTTCTTGTGATAACTTTCTTTATCATAGACTCTCAAAACTAATACGAGCTAATGGGCCTTTACTGGCCCAGTTACGATGCGAATTCTCCATAAAATTGAAATTTTGTTTCCAATCACTATCGCAACGGTATTTTCTGTTCAGGCTCCGGTGATACGTGCTTGATCGTCGGCAATAACTTGCTTTTGCTCTTGACCTCCGTTGTATCTGACTGTAATATTTAGGGTTTACTCGTCGGAGAAGACGCAAGAGCACCTCGTAAACTAAGGTTAGTCTTTCTTAACTCGCGACGGTTTCTGTTTTGTTACTTTCGCATGCAAGGCATCTTCGTTTTGAAACCATAATTTCTGAGTCTGTGCGTGAAGGGAAATTGATAATATGGAGACGAAGAGTGTTATTGATAAAATCCGGGAAAATGCGAGCAGGCCTAGCTTTGTCAAGTTTCTATCTCAGGGAGAAGAATGGAAATCTAAACCCATGGTAAACAAACCATTATTACTCGCTTCCTTGACTATGGATGTTTTCTGCTGTTTAGTTTGTTATTTACTCCATTGAATTGATTTTTTGGAAGCATATATAATCTGGTGATGAATTTCCTTCGTTGATGTTGTTGCTCGCATTGTGATTCTTCTGTTTTACCGTTTTTCTCTACTATTTTTTCTTGTTCCTCTTCATGCATTTAGCAACCTGGTATGGATTGCCTACTAGAGTTAGTTTTAGTCCTTAGATATAGCTTGCTTTTTCTTTGGCTGATCCAGAAACAAAGCTATAAGCTCATGCTCGTGTTACTTTTAGTCTTGATTGTGTTTTTTTAACTGTTATGATTTCTGGTTTATGAAGAGGTATATTCCGGAAGAGTTTGAGAAAAGCAAGCCTGAGGGCTTTGATGAGAACAGGGTTGTGATTAGCGTTCTATGGGGGAATTCATGGCAACTCTGGCTTCGACGAGACATAAAAGGTCTCTATATGATTGAAAAAGATTGGAATGGGTTTGTTGATGACAACTTGTTAGGTCAAAATCATATCTTGCTCTTCACACACGAAGACACCATGTTTTTGAGAGTGCAATTTTTTAAGCAAGATGGGACTGAGATCATCATGCCACCTCATCAACGTGCAACTGATCCTAAACATGATCCTGAAACTGATCATGAAAGTGAAGCTGAACTACTTCACCCTAGTCCTCAAGATTCTCGCCAGAAGACAACCCCTGCTCCTGCTTCTAGTAAGACATTCAAATCAAAATAAGCATTATCGTGCTCCTTTAATTAACTCGAGATATTGGCCCTGTTTCTTTACGTTTTGCTGAGTTCAGCGACGGACGACGCCAACGAGCAACAAGTAATGTTGTTCGTTTAGCTGTTGCCGTTGACGAGCGACAAAGACGAAATGATGTTTGTTTGCCTGTTTGGCGACAATCGATTTAAAATTTGTATTGCTAAAAAATCTAGCGTTTAAATTTTTAATCGTCAAGATTTGTCGCCAAAACTTCATTGAACCAGCAACGGGTAGATGAACATGTTTAGCGACAGGTCTTAGCATTACGTCGTTGGCAAACAAACATCAATTTTTGTCGCTGCAAAACAAACATCCCCATTCTCTCTTCGCCAAAGTATCATGATGCTGTTCTGTTTTTGTGGATTTCCATCACTGGAAGGAATAGGTGGTAGAGCAAGACAGGGTAATACTCAAGTCAAAGACCGTGAGCGTGAGCAATACATGCGTTACCTCAAGAATCCAAACAACCCTTTCTTTGTGAAGACAATAAAAAAAAATGACAAAGTCCTGGTAATAATGATACTCTTAAAACTTCCTTAGATTTGCTTTGATCTAAAGCTTTTTTTTTTCGTATTTTCTATGGTCTTTGCAAGTATGTGAGCCGATTGGTGATTAAGAAACATAACTTGACGTTTGGTGAAAAGATTAAGTATCTTTTTCCTCAAGGAAAAGAAGAGGGCATTACAAAGTACTATGACGGTCCGTACCCTTGCTACAGCGGCTGGAATGTTTTATGTCGAAAGTACGATCTGGAACCCGAAAGCACTGTAGTTTGTGAACTGGAACACACTAATGGTCTGGTTACAGCTGTCCGAGTGCATCTCGTCAAGAAATGAGATAAGTTCCTCTACTCTACTTCTAAAGAATATTGGGTAATGAATATAGTTTTGTTACTTTTGGAGTATGTAATATTATGTTTCACTCCGATGATAAATATTTGGTGATAAACCATTTTACTACGGTCGCAGTAAAGCCTTTAACGGTGCAGCTTTTCTGTAATCTTAAGCTTGTTTATGGAGTTGTTGTGTCAGCTCTTGTTCTTGAAAATCTCAGGGCCAGAAGTTGACTTTTGTTGACATTGTCTTTGACTTTCTTGTGATAGCTTTTTTTTAACAATTATGGACTATATACACTAACACGAACCAATGGGCTTTCTTGGGCTTTATTTAGCCCAGTTACGATGCGGCTGGTCATGAATTTAAAATTTGTTTCATTATCTTAAACGGTACGGTATGTTCAGTCTCTCTCTCTTGTACTAGAAGCTAAATCGTCAGGAGTAACTTGCTTTTTTGCTTTTGACCTTTGTTTTGTCTGCTTGTAATATCTAGGGTTTAACCATTGAAGGAGACGGAAGAGCACTTCGCGAAATAAGGTTAGCCTTTCTCAACCTCGTGACGGTTTTTGTTTTGTTACTTTCACAAGCAAGTCATTTTCGTCTTCATCTAGAATTAGAAACCCTAATTTCTGAAGCTGTGCGTTTAGAAGGTGAAGGAAAGTGGATAATATGAGTCTTTTTGAAAAGATGCGGGAAAATTCGAGCAAGCCTAGCTTCATCAAGTATCTAACTCGGGGAGAAGATTGGAAATCTAAATCCATGGTAAGCCATTAATACTTGCTTCCTTGACTATGGATAAGTTCTTCTGCTGTTTGGTTTTGTTATTTACTCCATAGAATTGATTTGCTGGAAGCATATATGTGCTGATGAATTTTCTTTGTTGAAGTTGTTGCTCGCACTGTGATACCTGTTGCTTACACTTTTCTTAGTCTTCGAGTTGGATAATACCTCTTGATTCTTCTGTTTTACCATTTTTGTCTGTTATTTTTCTTGTTCCTCTTCATGCATTAACCAACCTGGTTATGGATTCCTGTTACATTGCAATTACTGTTCTCTTTTAGCTCAGAATTCTCCTAGAGTTAGTTTTAGTCCTTAGATATAGCTTGCTTTTTCTTTGGCTGACTTAGAAACCAAGTTATAAGCTTGTGCTCGTGTTACTTTTAGTCTTGATTGTGTTTTTTAACTGTTTTGATTTCTTGTTTATGAAGAGGTATATTCCGAAAGAGTTTGAGAAAAGCAAACCTGAGGGTTTTGATGAGAAAAGGGTTGTGATTAGCGTTCTATGGGGGAATTCATGGCAACTCTGGCTTCGACGAGACATTAAAGGTCTGTTTATGATTGAAAAAGATTGGAATGGGTTTGTTGATGACAACTTGTTAGGTCAAAATCATATCTTGCTCTTCACACACGAAGACACCATGTTTTTGAGAGTGCAATTTTTTAAGGAAGATGGGACTGAGATCATCTTGCCACCTCATGAACGTGCAACTGATCCTAAACCTGATCCTGAAACTGATCATGAAAGTGAAGCTGAACTACTTCACCCTAGTCCTCAAGATACTCGCCAGAAGAAAACCCTTGATCCTGCCACTGGTAAGACATTCAAATCAAAATAAGTATCATCATGCTCTTTTAACTCAATATATTCTCTCAGAGACGGCAATGAGCGACAATGACGAAAATTTGTGTTTGTTTCATCTAGCATGTTTCCGCTTCTGAAACTCGTCCTTGAATAATTGCTGGTTCAAGGAAAAGTTTCGAAGACAAGTTTCGGCGATGCTAAAGTTTTTAACAATTTGAATTTTAAATCGCTCGTCGTTGAAACTTGTTGCCAAACGCGGCGACAACTATACGAACGAACATTATTCGTTGTTATCGCCCGTCACTGTTGCCCGTCGTTTTTGTCAGCGACGGGAAACAAACAGACACTCTCTCTCTCTCTTTCTCTTTCTCTCTTTGTCAAAGTTTAATGATGTTGTTCTGTTTTTGAATGAAATGAATAGGTAGTAGAGCAAGACAAGGTAGTATCCTAGTCAAAGACCGTGACCAATACATACGTTACCTCAAGAATCCAAACAACCCTTTCTTTGTGAAAATAATACCAAAAAAGAACGACGTTCTGGTAAATCATTACCTCCTCAGATTTGCTTTGATCTCAAGTCACAAAACACAATTTTTTCCTAATCTAAAGTCTTTTTTCTTTCTGTATTTTCAATGTTGTCTTTGCAAGTATGTGAGCCGTCCGCTGATTAAAGATTATAACTTGAGGTTTGGTGAAAAGATTGAGTACCTTCTTCCTCACGGAAAAGAGGAGGGTATCACAAAGTACCATAACGGCCACGCTTGTTTCAATGGCTGGACTGGTTTAGTTCGAAGGTATAATCTCAAATATGAAGACATTGTAGTGTGTGAACTTGAACACACTAATGGTCTTGTTACAGCTGTTCGAGTGCATTTCGTCGACAAATGAGATAAGTTCCTCTAATCTAAGTTCTAAAGAATATTGAGTCATCATTTATGAATGAATTTAACAGTATTTTGTACTTTTGGAGTATCTAATATTTATGTTGCAGTCCTACGAGGAATACTTGGTGATATTTTTCTAATGTGTGTTTTAACTGTTCTGTTTGATTAATCTACTAAGGATTTTAGTTTTTGTGAAAATTGTTATATTTAAGTTGTGACCATATATTATATGTGAAATTACAAATTTTAATTCACTTAATCGTAATTTATTATGGTTGTTATTTGTCTATTTGAATCAGTATTGATCATTATATCTTAATCTTGCAAATATTCATAATTTTTGGAAAGTTAGATTATAATTTGGTACATACGAGCTAATGGGCTTTTTTCGGCCTTATTCGGCCCATTTACGATGCGGTTGGTTATGAGTTTAAAGTTTGTTTCAAATCTTCAACGGTACGGTATGTAACAGTTCAGTCTCTCTCTCTCTCCGGTGGTACGAGCTAAATTGTCAGGAGTACCTTGCTTTTTACTCCTTGACCTTTCTCGTGTCTGCTTGTAATATCTAGGGTTTGACCATCGAAGGAGACGGAAGAGCACTTCGCGAAATAAGGTTAGTTTTTTCTCAGCTCACGACGGTTTTTCTTCTGTTACTTTTACTTGCAAATCATCTTCGTCTTCATTTAGAATTAGAAACCCTAATTTCTGAACCTGTGTGTTTAGAAGGTGAAGGAAAGTGGATAATATGAGTCTTTTTGAAAAGATGCGGGAAAATGCGAGCAAGCCTAGCTTCATCAAGTATCTATCTCCGGGAGAAGAATGGAAATCTAAAGCCATGGTAAGTCATTAATACTCGCTTCCCTTGACTATGGATATGTTCTGCTGTTTAGTTTGTTATTTACTCCATTGAATTGATTTGTTGGAAGCAAATATCTGGTGATGAATTTCCTTCGTTGATGTTGTTGCTCGCACTGTGATATCTGTTGCTTACACTTTTCTTAGTCTTCGATTTTAAAATGTCCCTAAATAGAGTTGGATAATGCCTCTTGATTCTTCTGTTTTACCATTTTTATCTGTTATGGATTCCTGTTACATTGCAAGTACTGTTCTCTTTAGTTCATATTTCTCCTAGAGTTAGTTTTGGTTCTTATATGTAGCTTGCCTTTTCTTCGAGTTGGCTGAACTAGAAACAAAGCTATAAGCTCTTGCTCGTGTGTTACTTTTAGTCTTGATTGTGTTTTTTAACTGTTATGATTTCTGGTTTATGAAGAGGTATATTCCGAAAGAGTTTGAGAAAAGCAAGCCTGAGGGGTTTGATGAGAACAGGGTTGTGATTAGCGTTCTATGGGGGAATTCATGGCAACTCTGGCTTCGACGAGACATAAAAGGTCTCTATATGATTGAAAAAGATTGGAATGGGTTTGTTGATGACAACTTGTTAGGTCAAAATCATATCTTGCTCTTCACACACGAAGACACCATGTTTTTGAGAGTGCAATTTTTTAAGCAAGATGGGACTGAGATCATC
>KE150668.1:19945-35083 GCA_000411095.1 Aethionema arabicum
CCTAAAACACAAACAAAGGAAGAAAAACAAACCTAAAAGAGAGTGATAAACATGCCCAAAACACAATATATCACTCTCTCTGACAACTCCCTGACTACACTCATATATTTCGTTAATCCAAAACCTCCTCCGATTACTCCTTGTGTTTTGTTGCGGATGCACCCCCTCTTCTTTTCTCCTATAACACCCCAACCCCTGTTGATTCTTCACTTCCATTACCAAAACCTCATGTCGTGTTGTGCCATATAACTCATTCCACCAGTCTCAACCCAGGTACAATAACTCGACAACCATCTTTAAACGCCCAAGCCAAAAAGTTAAGCTCTTACTTATTTGATTTCTATTATAACCATGACATCCCCTATACATAAGTAGAGACTAGATTAGTAAGAGGGGGAGTGGAAGAAGAGTATTTGACGTTGATGAGAGATGGGTGGTAGAAAAGAGGAATTTTAGACTCTTAAGGATAAAGGGGGTCATGCTGAGCATTAATCGTTGAAGAATTCGATGAGAAGTTGTGAGGTTGTACAATTTTGGAAGGATGAATGAGAATGTGCAGCTATATTGGTCGAAAAAGGGAAGTGAGAGGATGGGAATTGGGAGTTATGAATAAATGAGAAGGAGTACCATTTTTATGACAAGTGAGAGAAACTTTTTTGTGGAGCTATAGGCTAAGTTCGACAGATTAGAGAGGAGCTAGTTGAGGTCGGGGAGGAACAAAATTGAGGAAATGCAACACAGCCGCACGACAATGAATGGTGTATACTCAAATCCAACGGAAACGAAGAGCAACAAGGTGATGGAGATTAGCGCAGTTAGGAAGCAAGCTCGGTTGAAGAACGTTAGATTACAATGGTTGAAGATAGGTCCACAAGGGGATCAAGAGAAGCCATTCGTGCTGATATACTGTGTTTTGGGCATGATTTTAGGCTTGCTTAGGTTTGTTTTCCATTCTTTAGTTTGTATATAGGTACATAAACAGGTGCAATAGTGGTTTAAGAGAGCGGGAGAAGAGCTGAGAGGATACAAGGTAAAAAAGGAGCGAAAACCCCAAAGGAATGGACTATTCTCATCAAGAAAAGACTCAGGAAGCCTATACCGATCGCCGCAACATCATAGCGATCGGTATGAGGTGCACGGATTGAAGAATGGAATCAGAGACTCCATACCGATTGGCTGACAGCCACAGCGATCGGTATGGCTTGAAGAAATGAAGAATGGAATCAGAGACTCCATACCGATCGGCTGGCAGCCACAGCGATCGGTATGGCTTGACGAATTGAAGAATGGAATCAGAGACTCCATACTGATCGGTTGGCAGCCACAGCGATCGGTATGGCTTGACGAATTTGAAGAATGGAATCAGAGACTCCATACTGATTGGCTGGCAGCCACAACGATTGGTATGGCTTGCAGAAATGAAGATAGGTCTCAGGAAGTCCATATCGATCGGTTGGCACCTATAGTGATCGGTATGGCCTCGCAATTAGCAATTTTTCTTAAGTTTAAATTCTGCGTTTTGAGGGACATATAAATAGTTTTTAGGGTTGTATTTTGAACCCATCTCTTAATTTCTTTAACTTTTCTTGCCTCTTTTGGATCTTCAAGCTTTAATGGTGATTTTGGGTGGATTCTACAATTAGTGAAGCATTTTCTATCTCTCTTTCCCTTAATCTCTCTTATTTGCTTGTTTGATCATGGATCTTTACTTGATTTCTTGTTTTACTTCTTGTTTCCTAATTTCTATGGCTGAGTAGATCTAAGTTGGATTAGAGATGAGATTAGGGTGAAATAGGTTGGGTAATATCAAATAGGTTAGATCCTTAGTGTATTCTATCTCTAATGGAGCTTTTAGAGCCCTAGATCTAGTTTGATCAGCTAGATCTAGATCCTAAGTGTTCATTAGTGCCAAAAGCTCAATGAACATTGGAAATACATTAGAGAAGCAATTACTTGATCCAATGGAAGTTGAGATTGAGAAATTGTGGACCTATCAAGCCCATTCTTAAAGCATACTTGCAAATCAAGACCAAATGGAAGTTTAGGAGCTTAATTTGCATTGGATAGTGATTGAGTATCATGGAAGTGACTTGGTCTCGCTCGTAGAGTGCTATGCGTATGCTACGGGGTATGATTAACTTTAAAATTTATAAAACCTCTACTTGCCCCGACCACAAGGGGTAATGTAGCTAGATAGAGGGTCGATCCACAGGAGGCGAACTGATCTNCTTGAGAATGATGCAAATAACAGGGTTCCTGACAGTAGAAAGCCGCATCTCACTATGCGCGGTAGCCTTGGGGTCACCAAAAGCCCTCCATAAATCTCATATAAACATCGAGCTCGAAGCAGGGAACTCGGTACCAGTCTTGCTCTCATCCAATCCATACAGCTCACAAATCCGAGGAACAGACAAGCGATACTCCAACCCACGGAGCATGAATGCTATAAAATACTGTCTGCCATCCTCAACGTCGGCTTGATCAATGTGGTGGAAACAAACAGAGGCAAAGAACTGTGCACACAGCTCTGGATAAACCGGGTGACGCTGCTCAGGGAGGTTTCAGACGCCCATGTCACGAAGGATACCTGTGACCGAATCCAAGAGGCCGATCGGCGTGAGAAACGGACGATAAAGCTTAGGTGTATGGTGGAATCGGACCCGCATCCACTTGTTGTACAAAACACTGTTCCGCTCGTTCCACGCTTCTCCAAGCTTTCTCTTCGTCAAAGCATCCAGGTCATAGAGTGTTTTTGCATCCTGCACACTCTCAGATACATGGTCCAAAGGGAAGGGAAAGAGGTCGTCCCGAGGCCAAGGCAATGCGCAGTTTCGGGTGTGTGATGTGCTTGTTAATCCTCTGGATGTGCTTGGGGCTTCGTCAGCTGCCGGTTTCTTGCATTGTTTCTTCCGGGGAGGCATCTGCAAAGAGAAAGAAGTACCCAATCAGTTAGGAGGCAATGAGGGAAGCAATGATCAATGGCCAAAACAAAAGACAATAAAGAAGTGGAAATCAAAACCAATAGCAATTGAGTAGAATTTCGGTGTAAATCAATGGTGACTAGCCTAATATAGTAGCTAGCATCAAACTCAAATGAATAACCGGTTAAGAAATCCTCAAAATTGAAGTAAATGTCTAGAAATCAAAAGACATGCCATGATCCAAACCAATTTCAAACATAATTGCAATCTCATAAGTAAATCCAAGTAAAATTAGAGCACATTTCATCCATTGGCATAGAATCAGAGTAAAGATCAATGAATCCAATGATAACAATTACAAACAAGGTGAAAAACCCCGAAAATTCGACAAAATTCGCCCAAGATGCAAAAATTAGCAAAACTCAAGTTTATACCCAAAGAATTCACATTGAAACAAGGAATGCAATGATTAAACAATGAAAGCATATGTAATTTGGGTCAAAAACGAGTTAGAACATGCAAAAACGAGTTGTTTAACCGAAATTTTCGCCCAAAATCTCAAAAACGAGTGAAAACCCAAAATTAATCAAATTTCTTGCTTAGGAGTCCATAATCAAGCATGCAATAGGCACAATATCAAGTAAATTCAAAGAGTTCGAGCCTAAACAACCCAAATCGACCTAAAAATGCAAATCTAGGGCTTGGTTCTTCAAAGTTGAAAACTTAGAGATTTGAGGATTTACCTTGTTTGGTTGATGGAATAGGGTAGAGATTCGCAAAGAGAGTGAAAAACTAAGGGATTTAGACCCAAATAACAACAAAATCGAGCAAGAATTGAAGGAAAACGAGTGGAAGAAGAGAAAAAATCGCGAGTTGGTTCGGAGGAGAAGAAGAGAAATGAGGAGAGAGGGAGAAAATCGCGAGTTATTTAAAATCTGGGTAGCTCAAGCGATCGGTCGAAGGCTCAACCGATCGGTTGAGCTCTGTTAAAATTTTGGTCGGTTTAGAACACTCTCTACCGATCGGTTTACGGGTCAACCGATCGGTAGGACCGACAGTCAACGCTCCCAGTCAAATATGCAAACCGATCGGTTGGAATTCCAACCGATCGGCTGAAACTGCGCGTAAATTCAATTCATCTCAGAAAGCTTCCTACCGATCGACTGATGTTCCAGCCGATCGGTAGGAGTGATTNCTATTTTGCTCCGATTACTTCGTGCTAAGTGTTGCTTCCAATGCTACTCGAATTCTTGCCTATTTTCCTTTGTTTTGGGAGCTCTTTTTCCTCTTAAGTGTTCTTCTCTTGCTTTGTGTAATTCCTACTCAAAAACCTGCAAAATCAAGATAAATCTAATGAAAGTATAGGTTTATTGGGTCATAAAGTCGTCACAAAATCGCACCGATCATGACTCAATCTAGGAATATGCTTGAGTCTAGAGTTTGATTTTCAATAAGAACCTGAATATGAGATTATCCTTCTAATCACCCAACTCAAAATCTCTAATCTAACACCTTTATCCCTTGTTTTAATCCTTTGCTTAACTTTTTTTTTTTGGTAAAATCCTTTGCTTAACTTCATTTCTCTTTTATCTTGCTTATTTGCTCAATTTTGTTCTCTAAACCTTTTGTTCTAGTTTAACCTTCTTTATATTTCCTTGCTTACTTAGCTTCTAGTATTGATGTTTTGAAAACATTCAAAAACTACTTGGTTTAGCTGAATTTACAATTGAAAAACATATTGAACATTGAGAATTGTGGAGAATGACCCTAATCTATACTATTGTGGCTAGCAATAGGATTTTAAGAAAATTTAATTGAACAACACATAAAAATCCTGTTTCACGTGCCACTGCAGGGCGTCCGCTGGCCACCACGAGTGCGGTAGCTAGGGAAAAATGGATGTGGTGTGCACCTGAAGCGGGTAGCTGATCCACTCGATTTTCTAGATTCAAGATAATATTTATATCCTCAACTCCCTTCCACAATGGGATTGTTGCAGTTAGTAAAGAGTCGATCCTCAGGGAAGCAAGCTAAAGAGTAGGCGATTGGAAGTAAATGTAAACTAAAAACACCGCAGACAATTGTGGGTGTCACGATTGATTGCAGAACTAAAAACAATGTAAATTCAATAATTGAAAATGTTATACCTAGGATTCTACGGATCATGCGATTAACGGTCAGACAATTCTTCAGGCACACATGCAAACAATCCAGACTCTATCATAAATGCAAACTGACCCACTCTCGTGCGATATCACGGTTTCTATACTAGATAAGCCAGAGGTACATAGCTCTCGTTGAGATCTAAAAATACCTAGCATGCATTATCGAACAGGATAAATATGTCAACGGATCTCTAAATCCAACTCTCACTGCGATTTAGTAGATCCGTTCACTCTAGCGGCTTTCAAACTATCCTACCGGCTCTCGCAATCTAGGATAATCTGGGATCTTAGTTTAGGTGATCAGTCTACCCTAAGCATTAAGAACTACGATAGGTGAAGGAACAAAAGATAATGTTTTGTCTATTTTTGCCTAATCATGGAATCGCAATCTCCTCAGAACCCTAGTTCTAACAAACGATCTACTCACACATGCTTAAGAAGAAACAAAACGAAAATAAAATGAAAGAAAACATGATGAATATGAAAATAACGCTTAAACTGAAAACACGTATCTTCTACAATGAGAAAATAGGAAATCTACTCTAAGAATATTGAAGAATGAAGAAGAAGAAGAAGAAGAACAAAGACGGCTAGGAACCTAAAATAAAATCAAACCTAGCTCCCTAAGATGTTTCCCAACATGGACTTATATAGACAGTCCAAAATTTGGTCAAAAAGAGGTGAAAATCGCGTGTGTTTAAAATCTAGGCGCCGCATCAGCAATTACATTTGGTAATGTATCGACTGATACACCTTCATATCTTGACTTCTATAACTTCTTAAACCCCCACATCGGTCGATACATTTGGGGTGTTTCTACCGATACATAACATCTTCAGAATTGCATAACCCACTGGAATGAAAATCGACCGATACACCCAATTGTTTCTATAAAAACATTTGGTCATTTTGCTTTTTGGGTGCTTATGAACCTCTTCTTGACCGATACAAATTGTTGTTTCTATAGAAACATATGTCTTTCACCTCTTTTCTTCGCTTTTTGTCTTTGTTTGTCATCTTGAACGTCTTCAAGTCATTTTTGTGCAAATTCCTTAGATATCCTGTAAAATCTCGTGAAAGTATAGGTTAGATGAGCCATAAAATCATCATAAAAGGACACCGATCAGTAGCTAGCAACATGGCCACTGAATGGCGGTGGCCAATGAATTATTGTTAACATGAACATGGCCACTGCCATACGGTGGCTACGAAAAACTTTTTAGTGAACTGTCACTTCACCTGCAAAAGCGTGTATCAAAACTTGGCCACCGCCATATAGTGGTTGTCCAGTGGGCACGTTTTCTATAAACTCGACCGGTTCTTTCTTCTTCGACTATGAGAAAAAAATTCAAATTTCAAATAGTTATACTTTCAAAAAAAAATGCCTATGTTTGCTGAAAGAGAGAGGGTGTATCAAAGACTAGTAAATTCATCAACAAACGAAGTTTCAAGTCAAATTTTGATGGATTAAATGAGTTTTTAAAATTTTCCCAAAATCAAGAATCTTATATCCTCCAAGAAACCATGTTGTGTCCTTGTCTAAGGTGTAAGAACAGTTAGCAAAGTAATGTTAATAACGTTGGGAAACATTTCTATTCGAGAGGATTTATGTCGAACTAGTCATGGAGAAATCTATGACATTGGAGAAGTTCAAATATGGTTGCATCGACGTTTGATCTGTCTTATCAAAATGCCAATCCAGCTGTAACAATGGTGCATGTTGCATTTCCACGCATTGCGCCAAAACATAACAGATATTATTATATGGTTGAAGAGGATGAGTCGTTACCATGCCCAACTAGAGGAGAGTTGCCACGAGTTAATGCACAAATTTTTTTATAATTTACTAGAATCTACGAACCAACCTCCATAAGAAGGATATCTAGTTTAATATTAGTTTCGGAGATGATGAATATCAAAACAAGCATCAATTTGTTTGAGGCATGCATGGATCTTATATTTAAAATGGTGGATAAAAATTTGCCATGAAATCATAGTGCTCTAAAAATCGTATTATGAAATAAAGGATGTTTTATTTTTCAATTGTCAATCGACTCAAAAGATTGTATCAGTCTAAGAAGACAACAAACCATATGTGATGACATGCAGAGCATTCGTATCCAGAAAGAGAGGTGCATCATCATTCAGATGTTGGAGCTTGAAAATAATTTCAACACGTATACACTAATTTTGCTTGTGAAAGTAGGAATGTTTTTCTGGTTTTATCCACATATAGATTTAATATGTTGTGAATACAAAGTCACAACCATTCTGTGTGGCCTGTGATGGTAACTTTGTAAAATTTACCACCAAAGACGTGCATGAAAAGAAAGTATCTATTTTTATCAATATTAGTGCGTTGGTCAAATCATCCGAAGAAAAGTCTTGACATTTTCTTACAACCATTAATTAAAGAGGTGCAACATATTTGGTACAATGAGTTAGATGCTTATGATGTCTCATAGAGGCAAGACTTTTGAATGCACGTTTCACTAATGTGGACTATTAGGGACTTTCCAACATATGGAATGTTATTTGGTTGGATGACTCATCGGTTTTTTGCATGTCCATATTGCCAAGATGAGACACAAGCATTTTGGTTGTAGCACGGTAGAAAAATTTCATGGTTTGATTGTCATTAAGCATTTCTCGGTGTTGATCATCCATACCATAAAAATAATTCTGTGTTTTTTAAAGAGAACGATGTGGTGGGGATTATAACGCCATATTATCCAACTGAAGGCGTTACAACAAGTACGAACTATTAATATTACCTCAGCAAACACATCAAGTTTGTTATATCCCATATTCTCATGTATGAAAAACAGGCGCAGGTGAATGACATACATGTACGAAAGTTATTGCCGAGGCATAAGGAAAGATCCTGAAGATACGACCATCACATGGCAAGATGACGATGACACACATATATTGTCAACATGCTATACCATCCGAAATAGGCAACCAGTTAGACGATCTACCCCTTCATGATGAAGATAGTGATGCTCAATTTAATGTTGAAGACAACAACGAATTAAATAGTGATGAGTAGAATCCTGACCTTTTCTATCACCAATTGTTTATATATTAATTATTAGTTTTAAAGATCAATCGTATATGCACTTGTAAACTATCGAAGCCTGACTCCTTAAACATTAAACCTACAAACTCTAAACCATAAACACTAAACCTATAAACACTAAATGCTAATTAACCCCCAAAATATTAAACCATAACCTAGACAATGACCCTTAACACACAAACCCCTAAACACTAAACCTTTATTTAATCCCCAAAATAAATCCTAAAATTAAACCATAACACATAAACCATTAATTAACACTAACAAGTGTCCAACACTTAGACAATTTTTAATAAACTAAATTGAAATTAAAAATTATAATAATTCTTTTAGTTTATATACACGATTGCTCTATTTTTAAAGTTGATTAATTTCAATCTTTAATACATATTTTTTTAAAATATCATTCAACATTATTTAATGTCTACCGATAATTTTGATTAATCAAAAAATTGAGAGACTAGTTTACAAATAAAAATGGAAGAAAAAAAATAATATATCAATTTTCAATTTTTTACCATTTTTCTTATTTTTATATAATTTATTTTAAGTTAAAATTAATAATAAAATAAAATATTGGGGGTCAATTGTTTTTCGCTAGCGGCGTACAACAAGTGAGGACCGACCCTGGGTGGAGTTGGGTTGGCTGAAGTCGTCGATCTACTTGGAACGGATGTTAGAGTTGTGTTCATACCAACCAATTTGGCGAGAAGTACATTGAGCATACCAAGTATTTTGGTCAGTTGATGATCCATTTCGCCAATTTGAGCTCGCAAAGTACTATCTCGTCGTGGATCTTAGAATCTATTGGATGGGGCATATTGCTTGAAAATGTTAATTTGGCCACCTCCAAAATAGTTATTTTTATATAAGGGTACACGCTACAGGTTTAAAAACAAAATAATGAAATTAATATTAAACAAAAAAAACAAATCTAACATTATTTTCTAGTTTTTAAGCTTTTTATTCTTATTTTTTAAAATAAAACATAAAAGAAACCTAAACTTTTTTTAGCACTTTTTTATCTCTACTCTTTTTTTTTGAACTGCGTCTTGTCATTCTTTTTTTTCAGCGACAATTTTGTTCTCTAGTTAATGTTAAACGATATAAAATATTATTTTTGTTTTGTATTTGAATCTCAATCTTGTCTGTCATCTCCTGGTAAGATTCACATTAAAACGTTTTTATGACTCTGTTGGTTCTCTAATTTGGGTTGGATTTTAATCAGATACAATTTTGACTTTGTGCAGATTCAATTTTCACTTTCTGCGGATTCAGTCAGATTTAATTTTGACTTGTGCAGATTCAATCAGATTGATTCTCCAAAATCCATGTGTTATTCTTCTTTTTATTTTGCATCTAAATTGCATCATGACAGGACATAAATCTGGATGTCAAAAAAGAAAAAAAAAACAAGATGAATTGTTTGTTCAATCACTAAGAGGATCTTTAGATAAATTTGTGACAAGAGCAAATGCTAATGAAAACTCAAATTCGTATGATAATGTGGTTAATGAATCCAATGTTGAAACTGATCATGATAATGTTGTTAATGAATCCAATGTTGAAAGTGAACATAATAATGTGGTTAATGAATCTAATGTTGAAATTAAGCATGATAATGTGCTTAATGAATCCAATATTGAAAGTGAGTACAATACCGTGGCTAATGAATCAAATGTTGAAAGTTTAAATGTCTCTGAAAACTCAAATTCGCATGTCGATATTTTTGATCCTAGATATTGGGAAAACCTTGATAATAAAATGAGAGATATGTTAATTAAAAAAAGGGCCTCAAAGAGAAATGAATCTTGTGTTTCCTTTAGATATAAATAATAGGCGTTTCACATATAATTGTTATTCGAGGAAATTGAGTAATGGGGAAACTAGTGATAGAAATTGGTTGGCTTACTCCAAACATGTGAATAAGGTGTATTGTTTTTGTTGCAAATTATCTAAATCGTGAAATTCTTTAAGTATGCTTGATAATGACGGTTATAATGATTGGAAACATCTTAGTGAAAGACTTAAAGATCATGAAAAAAGTGTAGAGCATATGAATAACATGAAAACTTGGAAAGACTTGAAAGTTAGATTTGAGAAGAATCTCATAATTGATAAACCACTACAAAAAGAAATTACAAAAGAGAAAGAGCGATGGAGATTAGTCTTAATTAGAATAATTGCTATTGTGAAATTTCTTGCTAAAAAATCCAGCTTTTCGTGGAAAAAATGAAAAACATTACCAAGATAACAATGGTAATTTCTTAGGTACCATTGAAATGATTGCAGAATTTCATTTGATAATCCAAGATCATATTAGACGTATTCATAGTCATGAAATTCATTGTCATTATCTTGGTCATAATATTCAAAATGAGTTTATCTCTCTTTTGGCTCGTGATGTTCAACTTTTTATCGTAAAAACCATTAAGAATCGAGATATTTTTTTGTCATTCTTGATTGCACACCGGATGTGAGCCATCAAGACCAAATGACTTTGATAATTCGATGTGTAAAAATATCAAATAAAAAAACTAGTGTAGAAGAGTACTTCTTAGAGTTTCTAAAGGTGGATGACACAACTCGGTTAGGACTCTTTGATAAATTATTAGATGCTTTAAAGCCCCTTACACTTGATTTTGAGAATATTAGAGGTCAAAGTTACGATAATGGTTTTAACATGAAAGGAAAACATCAAGGTGTTCAAAAACGGTTACTTGATGTAAATTCAAAAGCTTTGTATATGCCGTGTGCTTGTCGTAGTCTTAATCTTGTGGTTAGTGATATGGCTCATTCATGTGTAAAAGCTATTTCTTTCTTTGGAATTTTGTAACACATATATGCATTATTTTCTAGTTCTACTAAGAGATGGAAAATTTTGTTTGATCATGTTCAATGTTTTACTGTAAATCTTTGTGTAACACACGTTGGGAAAGTCGAATTAAAAGTGTTAAAGCTATTAGGTTCCAAGCTCCACAAGTTAGATCAACTTTATTAGAATTACATGAGTCTTGTGATGATGCTATGACAAAGAGTGATGCTGAAAGTTTGATCATGGCATTTGAAAATTTTGAATTTATTCTAGGCATTGTTATTTGGTATGATATTTTATTTGCTATAAAATCGGTGAGTAAGAATTTACAGCCTAAATCGTTGTGCATTGATAATGCTTTAAAACAGTTGCAAGGTGTGTGTGTGTTTTTGGAGAAATGTAGACATGAAGGATTTAATTCTAGTTTGAATATAGCTCAAAATATTGCTCGTGATATGGATGTTGATCCTATATTTCCACGCAAACGTCGTGTTTTCAGAAAAAAACAATTTGATGAAACTTATTTGGATGAAGAAGTACAATCAAGTGAAGATGTTGTTAGAGCCAATTATTTTTTTGTTATAGTGGACATGGCAATATCTTTAGTGAAGACCAGATTTGATCAAATGAAACTTTTCAATGTATTTTTGGTTTTTTATTTGATTCAAAAAATTTAAAAGCATTACATGATAATGATTTACAAGAACATTGTTTTAACTTATGCAAAACTTTTTCTCATGGTAATTCGTCGGATGTTGATTCAGATGATCTTTTTCAGAATTGAAAGTGTTTCAAATGACTTTACCTAATGTGTCTATGGAACCTACTGAAATTCTTGAGTTTGTTGAAGATATTGGTTGTTATCTAAATGTTGCAATTGCATATCGAATCATGTTTAAGTATGCCAGTGGCAATCGCTTTGGCGAAGAGAAACTTTTCAAAACTAAAATTATCTAAGATCTTCGATGTCTCAAGAAAGATTGAATGATCTAGCTATTTTGTGCATAGAAAAAAACATATTGGAAAGTATTGATACTGAAATTATTATTCATGATTTTGCATCGACTAAAACTCGTAAAAATCGATTTTTGTGATTATTTATATTTTTAGGAATAGCTATTGTTTTTTGTTTGTTTTTTCAGGTTTTGAATTCTTGCCCCGGGGTCCATATAATGTTTGAGCCGGCCCTGACTGCGTAGGCGGCGACGATGTTATTTTAGTTGTTTTTTGTAGTGGAATTGTTTAAGAATTGTTTAAGAACTATTTAAAAGTTGTTTAAAAATTGTTTAAGAATCTTAAAAATTATTTAAGGATTTAAAAATTGTTTAAGAATGTTAGGAATTGTTTATGAATTGTTTAATTAAGGGTATTTGAATTTATACAATTGTTTTAGAATTGTTTATAAATTTTAAAAATTGTTTATAAATTGTTATAAATTTGAAGAATTGTTTAAACAATCTTTAAGAATTGTTTACGAATTGTACAAGAATTGTTTTGGAACTTAAGAAATTGTTTAGTTATTGTTGAGTTAGTGTTTAGTAATTAAGAATATTTGACGTTGGTTAGAGTTATGTTAATTAACCGTGAGTGTGATAGACAATCCGTTGCATCTATTCAGAGCACTCAATCTTTGGGGACCTATCCATCTCATAGAGACACGTACGCTGGCGCCAAATAGTTGAGAAGAATTGCTAAGAAATACAGATTGTCTGAGCTTGAAGCGGATGGACCCTAATCCGGAGATTTCTAGTGCATACTATGTTCAAAGTTAACAAGGAGGTTAACGCGTTGATTTCTGCCGTGTACTAGAATAGTTTTCCCAGACCTTATCTTAATGTGAGCATGGTCTCTCAAGAGGTGTTAAACTAATGGTTTATTGATTTTGTGGTACGTTCAACGATTTGAATGATTTTATTAAACTAATTTCAATGATTATGATAATTTTTAAACAATGTTTTTTTAACAAACATGTTATTGGTATTCCAAGACCATGAAGTAGTGAAAGAAGTGTGGCCATTTAATCTTTGTACTCTTTTAAGTAACATAATCAGTAAGCGAAAGAAACAAAAAAAACTAAAATGGGTTAGTGAGACAATTTGGTTGAGTATGCAAGAATATTGGAACTCGCCTGAAGGGAAGCAACAAAGTAAAACCGCAAAAAAAAGAACCGTCTATCTAATAAAGGTGGGAATGGATCACATGTTCAAACAGAGGGTCTAAATTTTATTCACAAGTCTATAAAAAGATTGTAAGCATATTTGCATAAGTTATTTTGCTTTCAACTTGTAGCAAATACCCTCATATAAGGACTATACCATTGGAATGAGACAGCTTCATCATTACAATATGACGATGTAGACAGCGCCAACATCATTTATGCTACATCCACAAGATTGTGATCGTCTTCGTGAAGAGGTCACTAATTTCTGGGGTGAAGTGAGCTATCAGAATATAGAATTACGATATGATGGTGTAGACAGCACCAACATCATTTATGCTACATCCACAAGATCGTGATCGTCTTCGTGAAGAGGTCACTAATTTCTGGGGTGAAGTGAGCTATCAGAATATAGAATGAAGAAATTCAGCTAAAAATCAGTTTTTCAAATTATGTTTTTTGTTTTACTCTGTTTTTGCCGTTTCTCTGTTTTTGGTTTGTTAATCTGTTTTTAACAGATTGAAAATAGAGCATGGCTCTATAAATACTTGTAAATACATTCCATTTCTCTTAAGTGAAATATACAGATTTTGATTCCAAATCCATTATGGTATTAGAGCAGAGAAGCCAACTTCTCTCCTTCTTCGATCTCTGATTTCACTTCTGATTTCATCTTCTTCTCCAATGCGTCAATGGTCACCACACGACGATCTGTTGTCCGGTGACCTCCTCGTTCCAGTTTAGAGATTACGGCGCGAGCTACATCTTCCAAGAATGTTGCTCCGAGCTCGCCACCAGAAACCTTGCTGACAGAACCATCTGGTCCTGAGCTTCCATCGATTTTTCCTCCTCTAATGGATACAAACGATAGCATTCACTCTCCTTTCTATCTTCCAAGTGCGGATAATCCAGGATTGCATATCGTTCCTGCGATTCTTGATGGGCAAATTATGGATCTTGGAGTTGATCACGTAGGGTTTATACGATTGGTTTTCGCTATGGGTGTGACTAATTTTAAAATTTATAAACCTCTATTCCCGACCACAAGAGGTGTTGTAGTAGTATGAGGTATCGATCCAAGGGAGGCTAACTGAGCATGCAATTTCGAATTTAAACTTAAACTAAGACAAAGCTATTTTTGTGGGTTTGGGTGTCACAAGCAAACGAAAATAAAATATTAAAATTCAATAAACTAAAAACGTTAAGCTTAGGGATCTACGGATCATGCGATACTTGGTCAGACAACTATTTAGACTCCTATCCTAATAACCTAGACTCCACCGTTAAATATTGAACCGGCCCACTCTCGTGCGACTATCACGGTCCCTATGCTATAAAGTTGTTTGATACTAGCCCCACTCTGTCACTCTTATGAGGAATCGCAATTCTCACTCTCAACTAACACGCGGTAATTCGATGAGGCTTAGTCTACGAATTCGTAGGTTCGAGTCTCGAGTCACCTATGTGAATCGCTCACTCTAACGATTATCCAATGCTTCCTACCGGCTTTCACTCAATCTAGGAATCATTTAATATCAAAGACATGGTTGATCAGACCTATCTAAGCGTTACCTGCAATCATTAAGCAATGGTACATGATAGGTTGTCTATTTGTGTCTAACCGTGATCGCAATCACCTACAAACCCTAAGCCTAACTACTTACTACTCAAACATAACGAAAATAAACGATGAACATAAGCTGAAAAACATGCTTGTATTGAAAAACTAAGATTCTACAACGATCTAAAACAAGAATAAAAGCAGAAAAACAAAGAAGAAAAGATGAAGAATGGTCTTCAAGTATCCTTCAGCTGCTGGAATCCTCTGGTGGTTGATAGGGGAACCTTTAGACCTTTGAATAAAACGGCGACTCCTTTTTGTGAAGACTACTCGTCTCTATTTATAGACGGCTTGGAATTTAGGTAAAAAATTCGGAGCTTCTATGTTTTTCCGGGCGGCCATCGGTAGATACAGGAAAGTGTATCTACCGAAACAT
>KE150676.1:16971-29148 GCA_000411095.1 Aethionema arabicum
GGTATTTTGGTATCAAAAATTGAATCAACTATTGGAAATCCTTTTATATATGGACTTAAGTAAAAACAAGTCCCAAAAGTGATGGTGCAAAGATCTTTTTCCAACCGTTACTTTATAACTTCACAGTTTTTGTATAACACTAATTGTTCTTTGATTGATTAAATATGCTTTTTGTCTCCAGGCACTAATTGACTTTTTTCTTAATCATGTTTTGGTTTCAAAGTTAAAATTAGGTATTAATTTCCGAATATATCAGTTACTTAATGTTTGTGTGTGTTTGTAGACAAGAAATATGTATACGATCATTAAATCAGTTATTTAATGTTTAAATTACGTATATGATTTTTGTATATGAAAAAATAAAGCTTGAATAAATAAAATAAAATTATTTAAAATAACCGTCTAAAATTTTTTGTTCTATAGCATATTTTCACTATTACCTAACAAAACACCGTACTAAAAAAAGAAAATACTAACAATTGTGTAAATGACTGATTCTTTCTCTTTTCATTTTAATTCATGTTGTTTTATAGTTATATTACATAATCATAAGCATAAAAATATAGTTTTTTACTACATGAAACTTACCATGTAATCAACTTAATTAAACAAATATATAAGAGTATTTCTTTTGCAAGTTAGCACAACAACAATATAATATAATATTTCAACATTTTTTAATATTGGATTTACAAATGAATAAATCTACTAACACTATGAACATTAATTTCAACAATTTCATACAAAATCTAAATAATTATTTAAATGATCATGTATAACATATTAGTTTCAATTAAAATATCATATTATCTTTTGATTTTCATTTACATATATGTTTTTACTATTTGTAAATTAAAATTTATGTGTAAATTTTTTTTTAAAAAACTCATAAAATTGAAATTTATGTGTAAATTTTTTAAGTCGTTAATAACGAAATCAAAATATATCATGATAAGGAAAAGTCAAATAACGAAAAGTCTTGAATTTGTGCAACAAAGTAGTCGTATTACGTAAGAAAGATGGCAGTGGAAAAGGTCTTTAATAACGAAAAGTCTAAAGTCTCCGGTGAGAGAAGAACATCTATCATCTCTCTAATATTTTTTTTTTTCGCTAATTTTATTCACTTCATTTTTTTTACTGTAATTTCAATTATTTTATTATGTATTTGCACTTTAAACCATATATTAAAATCACGAATCTCCATTTAATTTTCTACGGTAACAATATGTATAAATTACAACTTTTTTTTTTTTTTTTGTCAACGTATAAATTACAACTTTAAATGCATTTTTTGACTATTTATAAAATTGCGACCATCTCAAACTATAGTCTATAATAATAATAAATAATGCGTCATTAATAAAAAAAAATGAAGACGCGCTTTTCGTGGATCGTTCTGTAGCGACCTCCATTTTTTTGTGTGGGAGCTCGGCAACGGAACCTCATCAATTTCCTTCTGTGAATCGTGAATCTCTCGCCTGTTCATTTCAGTAGTTGATCGGAGAGATGAAGCTTGAGGTTCGAGTTTTAGAAGCGAGAAATCTGCCAGCCATGGATCTCAACGGATACAGCGACCCCTATGTGAGACTGCAGCTGGGAAAACAAAGGTCACGAACCAAAGTAGTGAAGAAGAACTTGAACCCAAAATGGGCGGATGATTTCAGTTTCGGCGTCGATGATTTGAACGAAGAACTTGTGGTCTCTGTTCTTGACGAGGATAAATACTTCAATGACGACTTCGTAGGGCAAGTTAGAATTCCAGTTTCTCGTGTTTTCGATGCCGATAATCAATCTCTTGGTAGTGTTTGGTATCCTCTTCACCCAAAGAAGAAGAGTTCCAAGAAGGATTGTGGTACGTTTCCCTCTTATGTTTGAACCCAAATTTAGTCTTTGTGTTAAAGATGAAGCAAAGTATTGAGAGTTTTAGCATCTTTAAACGTTGCTAGATGTGGTAGCATTTGCGCATTTATCCCAATTTGGAATTTTATACACTCCCGTTGAATCCATGTTGTCTTAGGTGAAATACTCTTGGGGATATGCTTCAGTCAGAAGAACTCGTTTCTTGATTTGAATTCCAATGGTGATCTTGCATCTGCGTCGAGGAGTCCTGAGTTGGGACTAGAATCCTCTGTTGATCCTTCCACTTGTGCCTCTCCTTCTAGATCAGAAGATGCTCCATTGCAAAAAACCTTTGCTGGTCGAATTGCTCAGATTTTTCAGAAGAATGCGGATGCTGCACCATTGCAGTCGACTAGTAGGAGCTTTGATGTGTCTCAGTCATCTGAAATCTCTTTACCAGCGTCTTCCCTTGATCTGTCTGAAGACGAGTCATCTTCTGCTTCTTTTGAGGAAGTAATGAGGACAATGGAGTCGAGAGATCAGGTAAGTGAAACACCTAGTAATCTACCAGGTGGGATCCTTGTAGACCAGCTGTTTATGATTTCCCCATCAGAGCTTAACACTCTGCTTTTCTCTCCCAATTCGAGTTTCTATACATCATTGACTGAATTACAAGGGACCACGGAAGTTCAAATAGGACCATGGAAAATTGAAAATGAAAGTGAGAAGGCTAAGCGGGTTGTAAGTTACCTAAAGGCTCCAACCAAACTTATTAAGGCTGTCAAAGGCACAGAGGAGCAGACGTATTTAAAAGCGGATGGAGAGGGTTACGCTATCTTTGCAAGCAGTACCACTCCAGATGTCCCTTTTGGGAGTACCTTCAAGGTTGAAGTGCTTTACTACATCACTCCTGGGCCTGAGCTGCCATCTGGGGAGCAATGTTCCCGGTTGGTAATTTCATGGAGGATGAATTTTCTTCAGAGCACCATGATGAAAGGTATGATAGAGAATGGAGCCCGACAAGGTCTAAGAGACAACTTTGAACAGTATGCAAACTTGTTGGCTGAAAATGTAAAGCCTGTAGATTCGAAGGATATTGGATTGAACAAGGAGCAAGTTCTGTCTTCCTTGCAAGCTGAACCCCAATCAGACTGGAAATTGGCTGTACAATATTTTGCCAATTTTACTGTTTTCTCCACTTTCTTGATTGGTATTTATGTACTTGCACATATTATGTTTGCCTTACCCAGTGCAATCCAAGGGCTAGAGTTTAATGGTCTTGATTTACCCGATTCACTCGGTGAATTTGTTGTCGGTGGGATTCTTGTTCTTCAGTGTGAAAGGGTATTGAAGTTGATTACCCGTTTTATGCAGGCAAGAAAACAGAAAGGTAATAACCTGAAGATCCATTGTTGACTATTAATTAATCTTCTCGTGGCTTTTCATTGTTAGCCTTTTGTGTGTACCTAATTGATCATTAACTGTTAAGTTGCCTTTGTGAATCCAATTATAGGGAGTGATCATGGCGTCAAAGCGCATGGAGATGGTTGGCTGCTCACTGTTGCTTTAATTGAGGGGGTTGATCTAGCGGCTGTAGATGCAAGCGGCTATTGTGATCCTTACATCGTATTTACTTCCAACGGGAAAGCGAGAACCAGCTCCATCAAGTTCCAGAAATCTAATCCTCAGTGGAATGGTAAACAATTGCACTATGGTTTACTTATTGCTAGTTATCTTTTCGTAGCATGTGTCTTGTCACTTGCTTTGTTTCCTTTGCTCTCATTGTTTTCTGCAAGTCACTTGCTTGAAATCCACTCGTTGCTATTAACTCTTGAATATTTCAACTCTTTGATTTGTCGTCATAAGGTATGAATTTTGTTTCTGCAGAAATATTTGAATTTGATGCAATGGATGATCCTCCTTCAGTACTGAATGTTGAAGTTTTTGATTTCGATGGACCTTTCGATGAGGCTGTTTCTCTGGGACATGCGGAGATCAATTTTGTGAGATCTAATATATCTGATCTAGCGGATGTTTGGATTCCACTTCATGGGAAACTGGCGCAGGCTTGTCAATCCAAGCTACACTTGAGAATTTTCTTGGATCATACAGGAGGTGGAGATGTTGTTAGAGACTATTTAAGTAAGATGGAGAAAGAGGTGGGCAAGAAGGTATGTGGCTACTGCTTTATTATCTCAATCAACATTTAAGCTGCTACTGATGATGCATTATTAATTCTTGTTCTTGTTTTGCTCCACCCATGGAAATGGAAATTTCAGATTAATGTGCGTTCTCCTCAAACAAATTCAGCTTTCCAGAAACTCTTTGGTCTCCCACGAGAAGAATTTCTGATCAATGACTTTACATGTCACTTAAAGCGCAAAATGCCTTTGCAGGTGAGTAGAGTTTGATGTTCATACACAGTTTTTTTTTAGCATTCAGCTGCGTGGAAAAGACGGAGCACGTAATGAAGTCTTGAGTTGTTTTAACGTATTGAACATTTAATACAGTTATATTTCTGCAGGGTCGTCTTTTCCTGTCTGCAAGAATTGTTGGCTTCTATGCAAGCCTATTTGGTAACAAGACAAAGTTCTTTTTCTTGTGGGAAGATATAGAGGATATTCAAGTGCTTCCTCCCACTCTTGCTTCAATGGGGAGCCCCATCATAGTCATGACTCTTAGACCAAGTAGAGGAATGGATGCACGGATAGGTGCGAAGACACAGGATGAGGAAGGCAGGCTTAAGTTCCATTTCCACTCATTTGTGTCTTTCAATGTGGCACAAAAGTAAGTGAGAATCTTCCTCTTTACTTAATGGTTTATCTCTGCTATTGCTTCCTCGTTCTTATCAATTGCCTGCTCATTTGACTAATTATAAAGAGTTATCATCCGTAGTTTTAACATTTTAGACAAACAAACAATTATGATAAGGAATAATAGACTTTGGACTTGTTTTGTGCTTTCTAAGGACAATAATGGCTCTGTGGAAAGCGAAATCCTTGACTCCAGAGCAGAAAGTGCAAGCTGTTGAAGAAGAATCAGAACAAAAACTCCAAAGTGAAGAGAGTGGTCTGTTCTTGGGTATTGATGATGTCCGGTTTTCTGAGGTCTATTCCCTGACTCTGCCTGTTTCGGTAAGTTCTCCTATTTTATTGTATAACAATCGTCGAGCTACATCCTCTGCACATGGCAGAAAGAACACAATTTGCAAGAATGCATTGGATTTTGAAGTTAAAACCATCTGATATGGCTTCTTATGTAAAATTTCTGATAACTCCAGGTAAGTTTCTTTATGGAGGTGTTTGGTGGGGGCGACGTAGATCGCAAGGCCATGGAGAGAGCCGGTTGCCAAAGCTATTCATGTAGCCCATGGGAATCAGAGAAAGCTGATGTATATGAGAGGCAAACATACTACAGAGATAAGCGCATATCACGTTACAGAGGAGAAGTAACAAGTACACAACAAAAATCCTTTATACCAGATAAGAATAGCTGGCTTGTTGAAGAGGTCATGACTCTCCATGGAGTTCCACTAGGTGACTATTTTAATGTACGTTTTTTTTTTCTTTTTTTTCGCCATACAATGTCTGAGAAATCATAGACACACATATATATGACTTGGATGCTATATCTCTCTTCTGCAGCTCCATCTTAGATACCAAATGGAAGAAATGGCGTCAAGACCAGAGACAACATATGTTCGTGTATACTTTGGGATTGAATGGCTAAAGAGCACTAGACATCAGAAACGGGTAACGAAAAACATCCTCGTGAATCTGCAGGATCGGATGAAAATGATATTTGGATTTCTTGAAAAAGAATATGGCGAGAGACAGCAAGCGACATCGTAATAATAGCGCCACGAAACGAAGCCTTGGGTCGATATTTCGGCGTTGGAGGGTTCATTTTAGCATCATCCCAGACCAAAAATCGTTTATTTGAGAAGAATGTGGTGAGGGGTTGCTCTGCTAAGATCAATTTAAGAGGGGAGATGGAGATAAAGCTACAAGTTCTAAGCTTTGATTTGTTTGAAATCTTTTTTTTATCTGCATTCATTGCTTCATTGTTCTTCATGTGCCATAGTTCTTGAGTTGTCAGGTGTGAAAAAAACAGAGTTTTGTGATAGTGTAATGTTCTCCTAAACCTCTTCCGAGAAGAACTGGATTCTTTGTTTGATGGAAGGAGGACAAAAGTAATTAAAAAATAAACTTAATTATGAAAATATTGTTTTTTTATGTTGTTGATTTTGCAGTGAATCAACTAGATTAAGCACTCTTGTGGCTTAGATGTGTCTTAAGATGGTGAAGCTCTTGAAGAATCTCGAGTTCCCTGACAATGGGAGTTTGAAGTCTTGTTTCCTTAACTTTGCACTTTTATGATGCAATTTTGACAAACTTGTTTATGAATAATTGTTATGTTTTTAAATAAAAAAAAATCTCCAAAAAAAAAAAAAATTGAATATTCGTGCATATATATTTAAGTTGAGCAAATTGAATATCTCTGCTTAATAGTTATATATTATATACATTGTTAACCAATAATATAAAGTCTTAAAATAACTTCCATCAAGAAGAAATAAATAAGAAAAAATGAAACAATGTAAAATAGTGATATGATAATGTTACAAAAAGGAAGCAATGATTAAAGAGAAAAACACATACATTTTAACGTAGGAACAGATCTTACTTCTTAGTGCTTTGTTACTCTTTCATCACGAAAAGCTTACGTTTCTTTTTTGTGTTTTTTTTTTAACTGGTAATTAGTATAAATATTGGGGTCTAAAACCACCTCATTGTTTTACACATCAGCAAAAGAATAGTAAAAAGAGGATTATTTAGAAGAAAAGAATTAGGATCAGAACTCGTTTACCCTGACTAGCAAAATAACCTGAGAAAAGAGACAACCAGTAATACTAGAGAGAGGAGTGGGGAGGAGTTAGCATCGTAGACGGTGCCTTGTGGTGTCCTGAATGTGTGTTTGAGAGTACCCCAAAAAAGGAGCAGCAGCATCGTAGCAGCAGAAGCTGGGGAACAACATCGAATGACTGAGGAGAAAGAGGTGGGCTATGTGTCTGCCTGGAGATCATGCAGCTAATAATACTTAAACCATGTTTCCAGTAGTGATATTAAGATTGATGTAGCTGTTTGAGAATAGTAGGAACTGGAAATTGCAGAGAGCCTATTGCGAATTGTCCGCCTAACAGAGGTAACTAGCTCTGTTATTGGCCTGACTATCTGTTGGAAGAGCCTTTCATTGCGTTCTCTCCATAACTCGTACATTCCTACTTGTATTATTAGCTTGGTGATAATGTTCCTCTCCAACTTCCATGATCTGAAGAGATCCAATCTAACAAGTTCATAATAGAAATTTGGGCATGACCGAGTGGATTATTTAGTATCCTTGACCAGAAGGAAGATCCAAATTCACAACCTGTAAACAAATGGCAAATAGTCTCATCAGCAACCGAGCAAAGTAGTCATTGAGTAGGCACCTCCATGCCCCAAGCTCTAAGTCGATCCCTAGTGGCCAGCCTTCCCCAAGCTACCAACCAGACAAGGAATGCATGTCTTGGAATATGATAGTTGCACCGAACCGATTTGTACCATGTCACCACTGGAGCTAGGGTCTGTAAGGACTTCCATGTGTTTGAGGAGCTAAATTGTTTCACTGAACACCATTGGAACTCATCATTCTCTCCACCTTTTAGTTGAGGCGGTGGGTTCGGTAGCAGCTCCTGAATCTGAGTTAACAACGAGTTACGTTGAGATCTGCGAAGTCTTCATCCATTTAGGTGCCATGAGTTGTTTGTAATCGTTTCTTTAACAGTAATAGCAGACCGTAAACCCGTAATTACTGAAGCGCCTGAACGCAACAAAGCGTGTAAAGAACATGTGCTCAACCAAGAATCATGCCAAAATAATGCTTGCTCGCCAGTACCTACCTTAACGGATAGAAACGTTCGAGCTAATGGGCGTAACAACATCAGTTTTTGCCAACCCCATGAACCTTTGATCCTAAAGTCGGCCTCCCACAAGATTTTATTTCTTAATAGATGTGATTGAACCCATTCTACCCACAGCCAGCTATGCCTAGAGTATAGCTTCCAAATAAGCTTAAGTCCGAAGACCTTGTTCCAGATTCCTAACCTCTTTAACCCCAGACCTCCACACTTTTTCGGCTGGCAAATAGCCTCCTATGACATCTTAGCTCCTCTAGTAGCTTCTTCAGTCCCTTTCCATAGGAAGGATCTACAAAGTTCTTCCAACTTTGCTATACATGTTTGCGGGAGGATGAAGACATCAATCCAAAAGTTTATCGTGCTATTTATCACCGAGCAGATAAGTTGGAGACGACCGGTAAACGATAGATGACGCACTCTCCAAGAGGAGATTCTCTGGCGAACTTTATCTATTAGAGGTTCGTAGTCCTGCACACGCAGCTTCTGAGTTGTTAGAGGAATACCAAGGTATCTAGCTGGCAATACTCCACTTACTACTCCAAATTCTTCAGCCATCTCCATAAGGTGATCATGATTATTCCCATCAAAAAACAAAACAGTTTTTTCCTTGTTTACTTGAAGACCTGAATACCGGTAGAAGTCACTCAATACCTTTAGAATATTCTCCAAGGAAGTAGCTGATTCATCGAAAAAGACCAGAAGGTCATCCACAAAGGCCAAGTGAGTTATAAGAGGGTTTCTACATTCACTTGGAAGCTGGACCAGCCCTTGAGTAGTTGCTGAATCTAGCATTTTCTCCAATATATCCATGACAAGCACAAATAGCGAGGAAAACATTGGATCACCGTGCCTTAAACCTTTTTCACCTTTAAAATATCCCACCAACTCTCCATTGATGTTGACCGAATATGAGGGAGTTGTAACACATTGTCTTATCCAATTGATTAAGGAGGAGGGAACTTCCAAAGCTCGAAATATATTGAGTAAGAATATTCAGTTGACGTTGTCGTAGGCTTTAGCTAGATCTATTTTGAGGCATCCTCGACGAGTTGTGGCTGGTTTGTGGAAATCTAAAACCAATTCTGCAGCTAACAACACATTATCTCCAAGATTTCTGCCTTTAACGAATCCAGCCTGATTTCCTTGAACAACACTAGGGAGAATCATTTGCAATCTATGAGATAAAATGGTAGATATAATTTTATAATATGCATTGCAGCAAGAGATTGGTCTAAAGTCCTTTAGTGAATCCACTCCTTTAACCTTCGGGATTAGGGTTATTGCCGTTGCATTAGCTTCCCTTGGGATCCTACCAGCGATGAAGAACTCGCGTATTGCATCACACAATTCTACCCCAATTATATTCCAAGTTGACCTGTAAAAATCAATCGGGAAACCATCAGGACCGGGAGCGCGATTATTTGGCATTTTAAACACGGTGTCTCTGATTTCCTGGATTGTTGGGATTTCCCCTAGACGCTGTTGAAGAGCCTGATCACATCAAAACGGATGGACTTCCTGAATCTGTGATGGAGTCAGAGGGGAACATTCCAAATTTTTGGTTCCAAGTAACCGAATGTAGAATTCAGTAATCATTCCTTTAATCTGGTCTGGTTGAGTAACTCGCTCTCCCCTGTCATTGATCAACGAACTTATACGGTTTGTGGCTTGACGAGCTACGACAGAACGGTGAAATTTTTTTGTATTGGTATCTCCTGCAGCCAACCATTTAATCCTCGATTTTTGCTTTAAAAATTTTTCCTCAATAGTCTTTAGCTTGACCCAACGAGTTCTTTCTTCCACCTCTTTTCCAAACAGCTCAGGTGATGGATGAATAAGTACCTGATTTTGAGTGATGAGAAGTTTGTTCTCTGCGTCTTGAACTCTACCCTCGATACCATTATAGTCCTTTTTATTCAAGTTTCTGCATATTCCCTTCATCAATCTAAGCTTACTTCTGAATACAAAACTCCTATTACCCTCTATGGAGCAAGATTCTCATTCTCCTTTGATTGAGGACGAAAAATCAGGATGACTCTCCAAGAAGGAAAGATACTTGAAAAAGGTTTTAGGACGTTGAGCATCGTCATGAAGTTGGATAAGACATTTTGTGTGGTCTGAACCCGGAGAAGCTTCAAACGTGGCTAGAGATCTTGGAAATTTTAATAACCAACTCTCATTAATGAGTGCCCTGTCCAATTTCCTTGCTACCGGATCATCCGGCTGTTTGTTTGTCCAAGTGTGTAAAGCACCCCTAAAATTCAAGTCGAATAGATTAGATGCATGTAAACAATGTTGTAGATCTCTCATACCTTGGGAAGGGGATGTATTTCTGAACTCCGAGTAGATCTCCGTTATCGACAATGGCTGATTGAATTCCCCCATAACTAGCATTGGTCTATTCTGACATCTTTGATCATTTAGAATATGCACCAGTTTACTCCAAAGAGAGACTGTTTCCTCCATTCTATTAGAGGCGTAGAGGACTATTAACGAAAATTCCATTCCCGTGAGCTGATGTGTAACCCCACACAAAATCATTTGATTATCCTTGTAGTATGGTAGAACCGTGAGTGAAGGATCCCATAAGACCCAAATTCGACCATTAGGAGAATCGACGTAATTAGCTGTCATTCGCCATTCCGGTAGAAGATCTTTGAATATTGATTCTGAATTTGACTCTTGTATATGCGTTTCTAGCAGCGCTCCCATCAAGGCTTGAGTATTATTGATCCAATTCTTAACCTCTAAACGTCTTCGAAGCTATTTAAGCCCCTTACGTTCCAACAAAAAATCTTTAGCTGATTCATGTGTAAATCCGTACAAAAAAGGTGCAAAAGTGACTAACGTCATTAGTTTGAGTTAACACCTTCTCCTCCCTTAGGAGAAGAATCCCCGTCTTCCAGTGAGCCATAATCTGTGAACTTGAACAGTGGTTTGTTCCCTATTTTCTTTTTCTTCTTCACTGATTTTTTCCGTTTTTTACCAGTATCATGCGGCAAAGGAGATTTCAGGGACCGGGGGAAGAGGACCTGGCTCTCAATATCTTTTGAGCTGAAGCTATTATTTCCCCCTCCTCCGTGCTGACTGATTGACACATTGATGAAGAATCTTGATCTTGAGGAGAGGGGACCAGCTTTTGTACTTCATTTTGATGGACCTGCTCTGGTATGGATTGAATACTTACCATCTTATCGCTTGTCTTGTCTAGCCCACAAACTTGCTGGTATTGATGAGGCTTGGGGGGGAGCCGTCCATGGGACTTGAGGGAAGAAACTCTTGGTAGAAGCCTGTATGCAAATAGGGTGAGTTAGTACTCGAGAGGAGCTCTCACTAGACGTTGGGGAAATCACTTTCTCCATAGGAGTTTTTACTAATCCATGATTAATCTGAGCTTCGGTGGTCATAGGATCCAATGAATTTAGCGTTGTGTCCATATTTGCTTCCCTTGATGAGTTTCCTGGACCCATCTTTTCAATCCCTTCCTTACCAGCCGTATTTACTAGAAGTGCTTTCTCACCAGCAGGATTTGTTACCTTAGGATAAGGACAACGGGGTCTAGTATGTCCATATTATGAACACTGAGTACATTTTGGAGGAGGCCTCGGATACACTGCCTTAATTATTATTGTGTTCCCATATGCATCGTTAACTTGAACCGATGTTGGGAGAGTTTGATTCAGCTGAATTTCGACTTTGACCTTGGCTTCACCTATGTTTAGAGGACTCAATCGAGACTTTTCTGTATGCAGTGGCTCGCCAATTCTAGTGGCTATTACCCCAATACATTCGAGGGAGTATAATTGAGAAGGAATGTTCTGTAGATAAACCCATAATGGCATGGAGGAGGGGGTATCGCCTTGTAATGAGCCAGTAACCTTCCACTTAGAGACTGTAAATCTGACATTATCCGATTGCCAATAGCCTATTAATCCGAGAATCCGAGATCATGATTAATTAAGCTTACAAGTACTTAATTAATCATGATTAACGATCTCTATGTGTTTTGGTGTGTGGAATGATCACATGGATCACAAGACATGTGATTCACCCAAAGAGGAAAGAGGCGTTATGCCTTGGGGGAAGTAAGAACTCTCTTGCCATTTGGGGTAAAGAGACAAGGAGCTTTATGTCACTTTCAAGACTTGGGAAGATCAACTCTTGGGAAGACCAAAACGTCACTATCACCTTTCTCTCTCTTCCTCTTGTATGCTTTTCTATTTAAGAATGTAACTTCTAAGAAATGAAGACAACAACTTCTATTCTCCCATTCTCTCTTATGCCGATTCTTCATCATTCTTCATTAATGAAACTCTTCTAAACCTTCTAATCCTAACAGTAAGCACGAACTTGTAAGCACGAACTTGTAAGCACGAACT
>KE150676.1:41208-53126 GCA_000411095.1 Aethionema arabicum
ACCTTATTTTTCTACTATATTTAAAAAAAGTTATTCATCATTTCCAATAATTTTTCAAATTATTTAGATTTAAAACTATCATTACTGACTATAGCCCTTAAATTTTTCAGGCACAAAATCACTAAACTGGTATTTAAATTGAAGTCGGAACATAAACAAATATTTATACAATTTTGTATAAGTCACATGTAAGTTATCGCAAAAACTAAAAAATGAGTATAACCAAAAATATTTAATACAATTATGTATAACTTTGTTTTAACTATTTGAATTAATATTAATATTACTTTTAAAATATTTAATTCGTGTTTAACCATTTTTATATTCTATTTTTTTTTGTTTCAATATCTAACCATATATATATTTACGGATAAAAACAAATACAAATATTTATAAATAGTATTCTATATTCTATATATCAACAAATCAAATGAATTATATCTATAATTTGAAAACCTAATGTTTGAATAAAATGTTTTTAAACTCGACTAATAAATTTATTTATCTTTTAAATTTCGATCGAAAATAGTTTATACCCGCATATTTTGCGGGTGAAATTTCTAGTTTTTAAAATATTCTATAATTAGAATGAGTTTAAGAAAGAGAAGGTGATTAAAATAAAATGTTAACCTTTATAAATGAATGATTAATGTTTTTCCAATATGTGTAAAAAGTAAAACTTCAAATATTTTGGAACGGATGAAGTTATATTTATGATAACGCTCCTCTATCAATAACATACTAATTATAAAAACTTAAATTATTTCAAATTACTGTTTGTTTTATCATACTAATTAAAGCATCATTATTTTCCTAAACTTTTGATAAAACTTTGCAAGTTGTTATAGTATTATAGCTATATGCTTATGTAGAGAAATTGTATAACTAAATGTTTACTAGGACTTCATAAGTTAGTAACATAAAATTATAAAAATAAAACCTAAGGGTAAGCAATTTATTGATTACAATAAATTTTAGAGATATCAAAAGCATTTTTTGTAAGTACATCCTCTTCGCACCAGACATGAGATCAGATAAATGTTTACAATAAATTATGACAATCTCTTCCCAATGAGCAATAGGAGAATCGAATTGTGGTTTTTTGGGACACATACCTACAAAAAAACCGCTAGTAACAAAAGAATTATCTTAAATATGAATAAAAAAAAATGTAAATTGTAATTCTCTTCTAACATAATTAGAATACATTTTTAAATACATATACCACATTGGATTTTATATTAATAAAGATTATCATGTAATAATACGTCAATTGAATTTTTAGTTTTTTTTTTATAAGTAATATAATATGCAAATTTCAAATAATGGTGTATGTTTTGGAAACATATAATAATACTATATATGATGTATTTGTATCAAAATTATATACAAAATAAATTTTAATTTACACCTCTTTCTCAACAATTTAACTGTAGTAGTGTATATAAATTATAATAAATATAAAAGTGAAACATTAAAGTATGATACAAAATATTCATGACAATCATACAATATAATATTTTTTTATATTTTATTTGATAAATTTTCAAATAAGAAATTATACTTGGTCTCCGTTAAATCTAAACTGACAACGACACGTGAACTTAGCACATGAAAGCATATGTCTATTCGTTCTTAAACACCAGTATGCACACTGATGACAAAAATCAAGTTGCATTTTGGTTTTTCCGGGATGAGGACTTTCAACAACATTGAAAGATCGTAGTCTTACGTCAAGAGTAGGATTCTCAATAATCTTCGATGTACCTACAATAAAATCATAGAAAAAAATATGAAAGAAATGAAACGAAACAAACATGGTATTCTATATAATTTTTCTTAGACATATATTAAATTATTAAATTAAGCTTACAAGATGAAAGGAGAATTAAAAGAGTCATAAAATATAAGGTAAATGTCTTCATTTTTTAAATATGTAAAAAAAATCAAGGATAAATTTGATTATTAATTCTTTTGAAGTTTTTTATGAAGATAAAAACCTTGGTAAAGTCTCCTTTAAAAGCTCTCTTTCTTTATGTTACAAATAAATTCATATTTATGAGTTTTTTTTATAAATGAAATAGTAATTACAAAAACTTAAATTCTTTCCAATTACTATTTGTTATATCATATTGATTAAAATACCGTTATGTTTTTAAGAACTAAATTTTGAAAGAAAGCTATTATGATATTTAATTATATTATAATGTAGAAAACATAATATGATTAAATGTTTATGAGTAATCAATAAGTTACTACAATAAATTTCTGAATTTTTGATAACAACTATTGAATTTATTATCAAAGTTAAATAACAATTTTATTTTTAATATAATCTTATGAATATTGGTTTTTTTGGGTTTAAAACAAAAAAAAATGTTTATTCATGAAATTATACAAATTACAAAAATGCAGTTTTTCTTTTTACAAAACTTATCATCATTGAGCTTTTCCAAAAGTAAGAATAAGAAGTCAAAAGTTTTCGTAATTATGGGCCGATCTAGAAACAAAATTCACTAGGGTGTAATTGACAATTAGAGTTTTAGTGAGGATATGTTTTTGATAATTTCGTTGCTCGATGACATGTTTGCCAAAAAAAAATTAAATAATATTCATTAAAATTTTATGTTCGTTTTATTATCAGGAATTACCTAAAATGCCCTAATTCAAGCATTTTTTTTGCAAATATGCCCTTTTTGTAGGGTTTACCAATTATACCCTTGAGTCTATTGTTGTGATATCTTTGCAAAAAATGCTTGAATGAAGAAATTTTCTAAAAATCAATTATATAAAATGCCCTAATTGAATACATTTTTCCAAATTTTTCATAAAGTGTGAGGGTATACCACTTATAATGTTGGGTATAATGTTAGGGCATTTTTGCAAAAAATGCACGATTAGGCCATTTTGCAAAAAAGGCTTAAATGAGGACATTTTTACAATTCCCCCTTTTATTATCTTTGATTCAATAATTTATTGTTGAGTTTTCTGTTTTAATTTATATTTGTTTATCTATTGTATGCTCGGCGATAGAAATCAACTAAAGAAAAGTAGATGTCAAATAAAATTTGTGATTTCAATTTTAAATCAATCGTCACATAAATTCATTGCTAAGTGAGTGTCAAGTAAACGAACATAATTTTGTTAACAGAAAAAATGAACATAATTTTGTATATCAAATTTTATACAAAATAAAATTTAATTTACAGCTTTTTCTCAACAATTTAATTGTAGTGCTGTATATAAATTATATGAAATATAAAAGTGAAGAATTAAAGTATGATACAAAACATTCATGATAATCTTATAATATAATATTTTTTATATGTTATTTGATAAAATTTCAAATAAGAATTACACTTACTCGTAAATAATTCCACGATCACATTTACAAGAGAAGTTAGCACATGAAATCAGACGCTTATGTTTTCTCATACAACGGTATTGACACTTATTACAAAAATCACGTTGGTAATTTTTGGTTTTTTCAGGACGAGGACTTTCAACAAGATTGGAAGATTGTGTTTTTAGGCCAATAGTAGAGTTTTCAATAATCTTTGATGTACCTACAATAAAATCGCACGAAAAAAAAACATATGAAGGAAACAAAACGAAAGAAACATGATATTCTATATAATTTATCTTACACATAGAATTGAATTACTAAATTAAACTTACAAGATGAAACAAGAATTAAAAGAGTTATCGAAAATAAGGTAAATGTCTTCATTTTTCAGATATGTAAAAAAAATGAAGGATAAATTTGATGCTTTTTTTATGAAGATCAGAAACCTAAGTGAAGTCTCCTTTAAAAGCTATATTTCTTTATGTTACAAACAAATTCATATTTATGATTTTTTTTATAAATGGCATAGTAATTACAAAAAACGTAAATTCTTTCAAATTAGTATTTGTTATACCATATTAAAATACCGTTATGTTTTTAAGAACTAAATTTTGATAAATGTTTTGAGCTATTATGATATTTAATTATATTTTAACGTAGAAAACATAGTGATTAGATGTTTATGAGTTAATAAGTTACTATGGGCGGATCTAGAAACAAAAATTCACTAGGATGTAATTGATAATTAAATTTTTAGTGAGGATATTTTTTTAACAATTTCTTTGCTCGATGACATGTTTGCAAAAAAAAAATATTTCATTAATGTTTGCAAAAAAAAAAAATTTAATAATATTTCACTAAAAATGTATTGGTTGCATGTGCTCTTGTGGAAAATATTCTTTTTAAAACTCCACCCTATGTATTATGACATGTTCATTTTACCATTTCTCGTTTTATATAGTAATAACCACAAAAATTTATGTTTATTTTGTTATCGTTGGTTCTATAATTTCTCGGGGATCTCAATTTATCGTTGAGTTTTGTGTCTTGAAATGTATGTTCACTTATATGTCATATGTTCGGCGAAAGAAATCAACTAATAAAGAAAACTAAATGCCAAACAAAAATTTTTATTTGAATTTTGAATCAATAGCCAAAGAAATCCATCGCCAAGTAAACGACGACAAGTACACGAACATGACTTTATAGTTGGTCGACCATGGCTAAAGTGGCGAATAATACCTAATTAATAATAAAAAAAAACAAAAAATATAGAGATAAATTTAATATGGTTTTGCTATAATAAGTAATGCTTAAATTATAAAAACTATAAATAAAAAAATAGAAAAAGTGTCGGAGTAAAGTAGTCCAGTGATAAAGTGTTTCCCTTTCATACTCCATGCACTTCGATTCGAATCCACCATACTGCGGTTTGTGTAGTAATTAATATATTGGGTCGGACCTATGACATAAATTGATATTAAAAAAATATATATATAGAAAAAGTTGTAAAAAATAATACGTTTGCATAGTCGTTTCTTTCTATTTTAAGATACAATATTATCTCCCACGTTATTGGAAACCCTAATCCTAGCAAACCTTAATCCATTTATTTAATAATTAAATCAAAAGTTTAAGTTAACACTTTAATAAATGAAGTAAAAAAGATAAATCTTATAATGGTATTGTTGCTTACGTTTGGTGATTGTAAATTCTAAATTTAGTTAATCCCTAAAATTAGTATTAATTATTTTTCCCCTAAAAGTTAGTATATTAATTCTTGTGAGCGAAGAACATGGAGTTATGTTTTGCTCATTCAACCCTTTCAATAAGAAACATTAACCACCTAACGAAATATTTTTTATGTTCTAATTCTCTCATAAACATATTTTTCATTATTTTATTTGTATTTTGCATATCAAATGGTAATTAGTTTTGCTCTTCTTCGATCTTCTTCTTGTTTGATTTACATATAATTAAATATATGAATGATTTCTTCTTATTTAGTACTTGATTTTTTTTTTTCAGGCTGAAGTTGATGGACAAGTTGGATATAGTGAGGTAAATTTTGTGAGTTTTTGTCAAGATCTTTTGTGTGTGTGTGTTATTTTTTTTTTTTAATTGTTATTAATTTGATGGTTAGGAATTCATTACAAATTCACGGGGAATGCAACTTTTAACGTGTAAATGGTTTCCGGCGAATCAAGAACCGAGAGCTCTCGTCTTTTTTTGTCATGGCTATGCAATTGATTGCAGCACCGTTTTTAAAGGTATGTATTAAATTTTAATTTCATTATCAATTCGCATATATATAGATCACTACAGCAAAAATATATAAATAAATATTATTTTTTGTCCGCTAACATATTCATCAAAAATTGGTCAGAAAATATTTTTGACTGGTTTTTTATTCTCTAATATTTACATTCAAAATCAGTAAAAAAAATATATTTTTTTGACCAATTTTTTACAATACGTTAATTATAATAAAAAAAATGGTAAAATATTATCAACCAGATTTTTTTTTACCAATTTTGACTTTTTGGATGTGGTTTAAGTTTTCTTTCATTTAAATTTTCATCTAGATTAGAAATCGTGAGATCACTACAACAGAAATATAAAATTTCCAACCAAGTAAATATTCCATCCATTTTTTTTTATTTACTAATGTTTTCATCAGTAAGTGGTTAGAAAATATTTTTGACCGATTTTCGATAATCTAATGTTTTCATAGAAAATCAATAAATATATTGTTGAGTAATTTTTTACAATATGTTAATTTTGTTAAAAAATTGGTCAAAATATTTATAACCAATTTTTTTTTAAAAAAAATCTGACTTTCAAGATCGTTGGATTTAGTTTAAAATTTATTTCATTAAAATTTTCATTTAAATGAGGAATCATGAGATTACTACAACAGAAAATATAAATTTTCCACCATAATAAATATTTGAACCAATTTTTTATTCACTGTATAATCTTTCATCAAAAAGTGGTCAGAAAATATTTTTGACTGATCCTCTAAAGTTTTCAGTAAAAAATAATTTGAGCAAGTTTTTTACAATATGTTAATTTTGTTCAAAAAATTGGTCAAAAGATTATCAACAAAATTTCTCTACAAATTTTAACTTTCAAGAACGCTGAATTTACTCAACAATAACTGTTTAAACCCAATATTTACTAAAATACAAACTTCTTTTGTAGTAGCTGAGATACATTAAGATGAGTAAATATTAGTTAGTGAATCCTTACTTTTATGCAGATGCTGCAACTAAATTTGCAAAGGAAGGTTTTTCTGTGTATGGAATAGAGTACGAAGGGCATGGAAGATCTGGCGGACTCTCCGCTTATATCGATGATTTCGATGTTCTCGTCGATGACGTCTCTACACATTTTGTTAATATAGCTGGTTAGTATATATACTATACATGTTGAATTATATAAACTTTATAATATAATTTGAATCTACGTTATATGCAGAGATGGGAGAAAACACAAAGAAGAAGAAGTTTTTGATGGGAGAATCAATGGGAGGAGCCATTGTTCTTCTTTTGCACCGCAAGAGACCTGAGGTTTGGGATGGAGGAATCCTTCTTGCTCCAATGTGTAAGGTGCATTTTTGTGTTAACATTAAACTCATTTTGTATCTTAATCCTTGTGGTTAGTATATATGTTCGGTCTTATGTCCAAGTTAAGTAAGTTTGAGTTTTGAATATAAGGTTTTTATTATTTTGTTTAGGAGTTTTTTTAGAGTTTAGGTGTTTTTTTAAGGGTTATGGCAAAAAAATACACCTTAGAAAAAAATGGCAATAAAAATTAAAAACCCTCGAAAATTTAATTTGACAAATTGTACACTCCGTTAGTCATTTGTAACGGCGTTGTTAACGGATGAATAACTTAGGATACAGTTTGTCAAATTAAATTTTCGGGAGTTTTTTTATTGTGAGTTTTTTTTATCTGCATAGTATGTCTTGTCAGTCACATATTTTGCACGTTTTTTTTGCCATAGACCCTTTTTAAGAATTGAAAATGTTTTTTTAGTTCTGAAATTTTATAACCAGATTCTTTTAACCTTAAGCCTGAATAACCAGGATTTTAAACCGGAATCTCAAATTTAAACTTGAATTACATTCTAACTAAATTTGAATTATATTTTGTGCTTTAATTTTGAGATTATGGAGTTTTATTTTGTGTCATAGGGTTTAGTTTTTTAAGATTTAAAAAGTCTGGTTATAAAAATTCATACTTTAAAAAGTCATTTTGCTAGTTGAAGATATGTTTCACTAAATAAAAATTGTTCTAAGATTTAAAATCTAAATTTTAATTAAGAAATTATAAAAAGAACAATAATGATATAATTATAAATGTGATGAAACAGATTGCTGATCATATGAAACCATCAAAAGTGGTGATTTCTGTATTTCATAGAATCACAAACCTAATCCCAACATGGAGATCATTACTTTCAGGAGGATCCAATAATATTCAAGATCTTGCAGTTAAAATGCCTGATAAGAGACAACAGGTACATATATATATATATTACTTTTACTTTTCAATACATTAACTAAATATCATTTGCTAACTTTCAAACAATAGATTAAAGATAATCCAAATTGCTACAATGGAAGGCCTCGAATGAAGACGATGTCTGAGCTTTATCGAGTGAGCATCGATATAGAAAATCGGATGCAGGAGGTAATATGATATATGTAAAAATATGAACTTAAATGTATATATACATATAATATGGGTTAACGACAAATAAAACTTTACGGTCTAGACGTTTAACCAAAAAAACTGTACAAAAAAACGTGACAAAAAACTTTCTATTTATTGTTTTTGGCAAATCCGTCCGTCTATTAGTAGAATTAAAAAAAATTCGTAAATACGAAAAATAAATGTTTGTGTGCGTTTTGATGATGCGAATAAAAAAAAATAAAAAAGGGTCATTACTGTCGAGAAAAGTTAAGCTTAAATTAGAGTCGACAAGATTTGATTCAACCTACCTCGACACTTATGACCATTTTTTTTCATTCGACTAACAAACGGGTAAATTTGCCAAAAAAAAAAGTCTCTTTACCACGTTTTTCTATAGGGTTTTCTCGGTCTAACGTCCAAACTTTAGGGTTTTATTTATATACAAAGGAGGTGAATTGGGTATATGTATATATACATGTGAGTAGGTGACATTACCTTTTGTGGTATTACATGGAGAAGAAGATAAAGTAACAGATAAAGGAGCAAGCAAACTACTATATGAAGTGTCTTCATCAAAAGATAAAACGTTAAAGTTATACCCTGAAATGTGGCATAACCTTCTTGTAGGGGAGCCACCTCAAAACTCAGAGATTGTGTTCAATGATATTATACAATGGATGGACTTAAGATGCACAACTCTTGATGTCAAAGCTAATAAGGAAGTAATATCTAATTAGACCTAATTTGCTAATTTTGAATTGTTTTCAAATGCACTTTTTTTTTGTTTTCAAAGTAAGATGAATGTTATAGAAACATGTGTGATGAGTGAGTGTGAGTATCACTCCTTGATATAGTCCTACAATTAATGGAATAGATAAGAAATTTGTGTATATTGTTTATCTTTTTTATTCACAACAAAGCTAAAATTAGTTTTGAAATATCTATATATACTAATACATAATTCATTTCTTTTATATGCTATCTTCACGTTAGTTTTTACTATTTTTTAATTAAATTGTAGTTTATTTAAAATTAATATTTCTTAAATCTATATATTTATATCGTATAAGTGTCTCCTATCTTACATCTATCAATATATGTTAAAACGGTAGTTATCTCCCATATATATCAAGCTCAAATCATTCTCACAAATTTGTTTGAAATATTATTTTTATTTGTAGTTTGGCTTCTAATATGTGTTTTCCTGAATTGGCACATACTTATCATGTGAAGTAATTAAAGTTTAACAAACACAGAAGAAATAAAGGTAAAAATTTGATGTGTGTATCAAAATTTCTTAAATTTTCGACTTTTAAATTTCTTATCTAAAAACATATTGTTTCGTGATCATGTTGTCGTTTCATGTCACATTAAACAGTAAAAGTATCATATAAATTTTCAAAAATATAACATAATATAAAATTTAAATATAAAGATATAAATAAATATAGAATTTAAATATTTAATATAAAATTTAAAAATTATTCTCTATTAATCAGATTTTTCTCTGAATTAATCAATAGATAAGTTCTCGTTATATTTTCTTTCTAAAGTTTAAAATTCTAAAATATATTTACAACATTTTTAAAATTTTAAACGGTTAATAATTTTATTCTATATTAATTTCATATTGTAGTGCAATATTTGTCCCTGTTTTTCAATTGGTTCAAATTTTGAGGTAGGGATCGTAATCTTTTGAATTCTGAATTCTTTTGTTTGGTGAAAAAAAAAACTAAGTCAATTTTTTCGAAAAAAAAAAAAATTCTAGCTAAGCCTCAATCAAACAAGAATTCTTTTATCCTATCACATTCCTACACATCCAGAACAGGTCCATGCTAGGCCAATTTTTTTTTGGTTTCTGTGTAATAAATTGTTTTTTTTAATAAACACAATTCAAACTCTTCGGTTTATATATTGGTACAAAAAAAACTCTTGGATTTCCTTCTTGGTTATGGTGATCGTATCCGGCAATGTACACATTCTTTTGTAACATTCAACTTCCCAGCAAATAACACGAACGACATTGGATTCACTATCGACGGGCAGAGATCTAAGTTTGGTCTGAGATTCGATGAGCAGAAGAACGTGATGATGAGCAGGAACCAGATTGGTTTCGTCGATTCTAGAAACGTCGGAATCTCGAAGAAAATAAGTAAGTATAACAAAATATATAAAAATAAACCCAAAAATGCAAAAAACAATGAGTTCCTCAGTAGTCAAATCCACTGTGACGATAAAAGACATGAAAGCACTGAACATCACCAAAATAAAAATTGCATGATACATTTTTTCCTTTGAAAAGAATATATAGGGCATTTTGGGGAGGTTTTTGTGATAATTTTGTGTTAATAAAATGAACAAGAGATGAATATAAGTATCGAATTTTTTTTGAAATATTACCATTGCATTTATAGATAAATACAACAAGAATTTATCAGAATATTTTTTAACTGATTAGATAAAATTTCGCCTTTATTTCGTATTATATTTTTGTAAGATTCTAAAAAGACTATTTCAATATTTTATAATAAAATTTTATATTGCATTAATGTTTAAATATTTTTCTAACGTGAATGGATTTTAAATTATTTATTTAATATTTTTATTATTAAACTATTTTACTCATTATTTTATAATATTAATTAATAAAATAAAATTTCGACAAAAAAAGTAACAAAATGAATTAGTTTAACGTTCAATTAAAATTAAAATGAGCAATTAAGGATTAAAATTAAAATGAGCAATTAAGGATTAAAATTAACAAAAATAAATAATATTAAGGCGACAAAGTCGTGCATAATAAAGATTAAGATTAATTATCATAGTTTTAATAATTAATTAAGTGTAATCACGATAATTCATCATAAACTCATTCAAGCTGGTCCTAAGAATTTGGAGACCCCAAACGAGAATAAAAAAAGTTCTCCCTAATCCCTATTTATGTTTTTACAAATTTAAAACGAAAAGAAATTGCATAAAATAAATTAAATTAAAGAACTATATTTTATACCTAAATAACTCTCTTGGAAAAAAATTATAAAAAAAGGAAAAAAAATTATCGCTAAAAGAATGAGGAACGTTGCATTTAATTTTTGTTTCAATCGGTAGTTTGTTTTACATATAATTAGTTAGTGGAACCGGCTTGTAGCCCACACGAAAATGATAAGAGCAAAAATAAAATATATCGATTAAAAAAAGGAAATAACAAGTTAAAAAAATGAAATAACAAGTTACTAAAAAAATTTGAAAATTTAGGAAAAAATAAAACAGATTATTCTTAGAAGATAAAACAAGAAAAAAAAATGTCAAACCGCCGGAAAAATTGGAAAATTTAGTTAGATACACATTAGGAAACCTTTTTTTTTTCTTCTCATATACACATTTAGAAACCAATTTGTTTTGTCAATACCAAAAGTACTCTTCTTCTTTTTACTAAATATTATGTTATATCATTTGCTACCATTCAAACAATAGATTAAAGATAACCCAAATTGCTACAATGGAAGGCCTCGAATAAAGACAATGTCCGAGTTATATCGAGTGAGTGTCGATATAGAAAATCGGATGCAGGAAGTAATATAATATATGTTAAAATATGAATTTATATGTGTATGTCTATATATGACAAATAAAGCTCTACAGTTTAGACTTTAGTCCATCTCCAATAAGATTCTATAATAGAGTTTTCTATAATAGAGTAAAATTTCACTCCAATGGAACTCTATTTTCCACTCTAAAATAGAGTGAAAAATAGAGTTACTCTATATATAGAGTAACTCTATTTTTTACTCTATTTTAGAGTGAAACTTTTTTATTTACATAAACATCCTTTAACTTTTACATTTATCTAATTTTCTATATAAAAATTATT
>KE150676.1:64746-76336 GCA_000411095.1 Aethionema arabicum
TAGGTTATTACCTACTCGATTATATTTGTAAAAATCTAAGAAATCTAAGTATTTTAGCCCTCTTTTTTAGCAATTGAACCAGAATTCATTACAAAAATTCTGTTAACGGAAATCATTGATTCATCTAGTATTTTAATATATCATTCAGGTAGAAGTTTACTAGATTGAAAATTTATGACATTCAAAAAACGATAGATCCTATGTCACATTCAGTAAAAATATATGATACATGTATAGGATGTACTCAATGTGTCCGAGCATGCCCTACAGACGTATTAGAAATGATACCTTGGGATGGATGTAAAGCTAAGCAAATTGCTTCCGCTCCAAGAACAGAGGACTGTGTTGGTTGTAAGAGATGTGAATCCGCCTGTCCAACGCATTTTTTGAGCGTTCGAGTTTATTTATGGCATGAAACAACTCGAAGCATGGGTCTAGCTTATTGATACGGTACCCAAAAAGTGGTGAAAGGAGAGGTAAACGTGGTACACACAAGTAAAGGTAACATGACTAAGATATGACACTCAAGATTGGGGCATATCAGTTTTAAAAATTTACTAGTTTTAGTTAAAACAGGTCATGTGCCTAAAAATGAAATTGAAAAGTTAGATTTTTGTGATAACTGTGTGTTTGGTAAATCACAAAAACAGAGTTTTAAATCTGGAAAACATATTTCACAAAACATTTTGGACTATGTCCATTCCGATTTATGGGGTTCACCTAATATTACATGAGCTTAGGTGTTTTGCAGGTCTACAGGTGTTATAAGACATAAAACATGCACTTATACCCCTCAGCAAAACGAGGTTGCTGAGAGGAGGAACTTAACTATAATGAACAAAGTTCGATGTATGCTAACTGAGTCAGGTTTGGGTCTAGAATTCTGGGCAGAGGCAGCTTCTGCAGCTGCTTACCTGATTAATCGATCTCCAAACTTAGCTTTGGAGTATCAACTTCCAGAAGAAAAATGGAGTAATTCAAACGTGGATTTAAGTCATTTAAGACGGTTTGGGTGTTCAGCATTCGTTCACAATGTTCAAGGTAAAGTTGATCCTAAAGCAACTAAGGGAATTTTTGTAGGTTATCCTTTTGGGGTTAAAGGATACCGAGTTTGGTTACCAGAAGAAGGGAAATGCACAACAAGCAGGAATGTAGTGTTCAATGAAGATGAAATCTTCATGAAACAGACTACAAGTCCCACGGTTACAAGCCAGAAACAATCAAGAAGGGTTACATTTTCAGAAAATATTATTCAAGGTCATACAGAAGATTTAGGTTCAGGGGGAGATATAGAAGAAGATTCAGATTCAAGTAATGATTCGGACAATGATGATTCTGATATGTCTATTGAATATACACCTACTAAAGTGGATAATACTAATGGAAATGATTCAGACATTGGTGAAAATGTTAATGAAGCTACCCTAGATGAATATGTTCTATCAAGAGACAGGGTCAGACGGGCAATCCGACCACCGTCAAGATTTGAAAATTCAAATTTTGTGGCTTATGCATTGTCTACATCAGAAGAGGTTTATGCAAATGAACCTAAGTTTTATGAACAAGCAAGGAAAAGCAAGCATTGGAAATATTGAGAAGCAACCATGATAGAGGATATGCAGTCATTGAACAACAATAAAACTTGGGAATTGATTGAACTACCTAAAAACCAAAAAGCCATTGGTTGTAAATGGATTTTTAAAGTTAAGCCAGGCATTCCCGAAGTTGAAAAAACAGAGATACAAAGTCAGGTTAGTGGCAAAAGGTTTTTTACAAAAGGAGGTATTGACTTTAATGAGATTTTCTCTCTAGTGGTAAAGCGTGTTTCAATTCGGGTTATGTTATCAATTGTTGCTAACAAAAACTTTGAGTTGGAACAAATGGACGTGAAAACAACGTTTTTACATGAAAAACTAGATGAACAGATTATAATGCAACAACCAGAAAGGTTTGTGAAAGGCGACAGGAAGAATCTAGTGTGTCTTTTAAAGAGATTACTATACGGATTAAAGCAGTCTCCTAGGCTTTGGAATCAAAGGTTCGATGCATTCATGATTGGTCAAGGTTACATAAGAAGCAAGTATGATTCATGCGTATATATGAAGAACATGTGTACAGATGCAGCTATCTACTTACTCCTATATGTGGATGACATGTTGATAGCATCAGCAAACAAGAAAGAAATTAACAACTTAAAGACAAATTTGAGCAGAGAATTTGAGAGGCAAAGCAACTAGAATCCTAGGCATGGATATCTACAGAGACAGACAAGGAGTACTCTTAAGCTTTCACAGAATAATTATCTAATAAAAGTAGTCAAAGCATTTAACATGCAATATCGGTTACAACACCTATAGCTACTCATTTTAGACCTAAAAGTCTAACAGAAGAAGAACATGCATTAGAAGGAAAAGAGATGGAACAAATTCCCTATGCTAGTGCAGTTGGCATCTTGATGTATGTTATGGTGGGATCAAGACCTGATCTAGGTTATGCAGTAGGTTTGATAAGCAGGTTTATGTCTAAACCAGGTTCAGAACATTGGAAGATTGTTAAGTGGGTTTTAAGATATTTACAAGGTTCTACAGATTTAAGTTTTATTTTCAAGAAGCATTCAACGATTTATTTTCAAGGATTTTGTGATTCGGATTATGCAACTGACCTGGGCAAAAGAAGATCAGTCACGGGTTTTGTTTTCAATGTTGGAGGAAACACTGTTGTTGGAAATCAAATTTATAATTTGTTGTTGCTTTATCAACAATAGAAGCTGAGTATATGGCTTTAACAAAGGTTTGTAAAGAAGCCATATGGCTCAAAGGTTTAGTTTCTGAGTTGGGTTTTAAAATTTTAAGAGTTGAATCTGTGATTCGCAAATTCCAATAGCACTAGCGAAAAACACAGTTCACCATGAGAGAACTAAACATATCGACACAAGACTACATTTTATCAGAGATATTATTGCAAGGGGGGGATATTCAGCTAAACAAGATTCACACTAGTGTGAATCCTCCGGATTTCCCAACAAAAATAGTACGTGGAAACAAGTTTTCAGACTGTTGTGGCATGCTCCAGCTCGGATGAGCTGAAGCCTGGGACCTGGGTCAAATGTACCTCGCTAAAGAAAACAGAGAGATACGAGTGAGTATTTATGGGATTATTTCTTTAAAACATTTGATCCTAAAGGTCAGAAAGGAGGATTTTTTCTGCAAATATTACTGCTAAGTATAAGGAGAATGAAGATCCGAGACTAACAGGCAAGTAAACATGCAAACAAGTTTCGAAGATCGACATGCAGATATATCTATAGTCTTATTCTAGGAAGAAATCGGTTTATTTCTACTATAGAAATGAGGATCTAAAGTAGAGAAAGGAGAAATTACCTTTCTTTGGGAATTTCTCGGTATGTTCTGAAGCTCAGAAGTCAAGAACAACTTCACGACAAACTGAAATCTTCAAGATCCAGTCAGATCTGAGAGGTCTTAGCTTAGGGGGCGCTTAAAACAAAAGTATCTTCAAGAGATCTGAAGAAAATTCAAACTTCAGATTCTCTAAATAAGAGGTCAAACGAGAACCTAAGGAATCAGGATCTCAAAAGAATAAGGAAGAAGAGAGCCGAAAGCTCTAAGTTTTAATGAGAGAAGAAGAAAAAGAAGAACCAGTTTGGTTCTAAAGAAGGCCATAGCTTCGCTTGGCGATAAAGAGAAAAGAGAAGATGAAGAGATTTTTTATGTCTGCTAGGGCTTCACGATAAAATGGGGGAGTTTTGTTGATATTTTTTCTGAATCAAGTTGGACTTTCAAAAGCCCGAAGTCCACCAGACGAGAATAAAGCCTACAACAAAGGAACATATGTTAGGCCCAATCAAGAGTGGTTAAAAGGTTGTTATTAGTTAAATAACAACCTTATCTCTTAACTTCTTCTTCTAGGTTGAGAATAGATCAAGTTACGATCAATTCCTCTCAAGTTTGTAGTTCTCTTTGTAATCACTAAAGAATCTAGTGGATTGTGAATCTCTGATTCACCAAGACGTACCTGCAATTCAAAGCAGGGAACTTGTTAAACTCCCGCCTAAATTTACGTTTAAAGCTCAAACAATTCACTCAATCAAGCATAGGATCTAGCTCAAGAAGATTAAAAAAATAACAAGTTAATAAATGAAATAACAAGTTACTAAAAAAAGAAAATTTGAAAATTTTAGGAAAATATAAAACAGAATATTCTAAGAAAATAAAACAAGAAAAAATAAATTTAAACGCCGGGAAAATTGGAAAATTTAATTAGATACACATTAGGAAGATTTTTTTTTGTCTCATATACACATTTAGGAACCCAATTTGTTTGTCAATACCAAAAAACTCTTTTTTCCTTTTTTTCACTATATGTTATGTTATATCATTTGCTAACTTTTAAACAATAGATTAAAGATAACCTAAATTGCTACAATGGAAGGCCTCGAATGAAGACAATGTCCGAGTTATATCGAGTGAGCATCGATTTAGAAAATCGGATGTAGGAGGTAATATGATATATGTTAAAATATGTGACAAAAGAAAATTGTGACAAAAAAACTTTCTATTTATTGTTTTTGGCAAATCTGTCCGTCTACTAGTAGAACTAAAAAAAATAGTCAATCGTGGCAAGTCATTTTTTGTAGGGAAAACGATTAAAAGAATCATCTATTTTTTTTTCAAGTGACAAATAAATATCTCTACTAAAAAAGAAATCTAATCTCCAATTTAATAACAATGATTAATTAATACCTCAATGGTTTAAAATGTTGTCAATCAATACTTATGTTGTCAACTTCGTTAAAGTACGTTAATTTTGCCGTTTCCACAACACACGTGACACACCATGAAATACTCTTTTCAGATTTTAGGATAAATGACTGAACAAATGTTTTATTTTTGTCTAGTGATAAATTTGATCCCTAATTTTGTAAAGTATGATCAATTAGTACATTTGTCGTCAATTCTAAAAAATTGACTAACGGCATTAATTTTTTCGTTTAACAGAGAACACATGAAAGATTAAAGGTAATTAAAAGTAATTAAAAGTCTTAATCTAAAATGGATCAAGCCTATTGTATACAAATATAAACCAGATCCGTAAATTAGGTGACAACATTTTATTATGCAACTTGTTTATTTAAAAAATAAATTAAATATTAAATATGATTATGATCATATCACTGATCTGTTCACATCAATTGGAAATCTGTTCACATCAATTAAATTATATAATTTCGTACCAGCTTGCAAATTTTATTAAAATGTATAATAGTTTATATTATTTTGCTTAATTAATTAATTAGGAGGAAAGTTAATCAAAATAGAATCCAGATCTTGAATATAAATATTTATTATTGCTCTTGAATATAGTTTTTTTTCCTCACCTCTTGAATATAGTGTATACAATATAATTTTTGAAACAAATGCGTATCTCGATTGATTTATGATTCGCACCGACGAAAACACAATTAAAAAAAAACATAATTATTACCTAACGGTTAATCTTGGGAAATTTTAGATAAACTTTTTATAGAATTTAAAAACATAAGAAATTATATATATACATATATATATATATATCATTACAAAATCATATACATTTTATTACTTGCAATTTTTATTAAACATCTTTTATATTTTGTATTAATTTGTTTAATTAACTGAGTATTAGGGGAAGTGAGCAAAACAAATCTAGATCTTGAGTATTAATTAAAAAGGATATGGATAAATATATACCAAGTTTTTTTTTCTCAAAAATATATACGAAGTTATGGTGACAATGCAATATGATTTTATATATGACTAATTAATAAAATGTAGACATTAAATTTTATTTTTGCATATAAATACTACTAAACGTGTTTTCTATATGAAAGAAAAGTCAACTATATTGCCTTATAAATTGACTTCAACTGCTTTCACAAAAACTCATCACATCTAAAAGTAAGAAAACAAAAGCAAGAAGAATGACAAAGAATTTCGCCAATTTTTCTGTCTTTTTGATCATGTTTTTCTTGGTTTCTAACGGTAATTCTAAGCTTTATTTTTTTATTTTTTTTTTTTTCAAAATCTAACAAATTAATTAATCTACCTATGTATATACAAATGACGATTAAGGAATGTCACATATATCATTATTTGTTATGAAACTAATTAATTTCAATAGTGAAAAAAAAAGTGGTATAATGGTTACCACCTCTTTTACTCTCACATCCACCTAGATTTTGAATCCACAATGGTCGAACTAATATTAACCACTAAATTAAAATGAAAAAAAAATCATTAAACGATTTATTAGACATATGTGTCCCACTTATTTACGTAAGATCTATTTTTGTGTATAATGTTATTGTAGACCATCTCTCTTTCTCTTATATATAAATTGTAATGATGTTAAACTATTAAACATAGGAATAACAAAGGTAAAAGGACAGGATTGCCCCATCTATAAAGGTGAAAAACCAGAGATTACGTGTCTTCTTCGTGGGCCTTATCCATTGTGTGTTGCCAGTTGCATACAAGAGAATATATTTTGGTATGGTTCTTGTGACTTTGTAGGTGACAAGCTCCGTTGTCGCTGCTTTCAACCTTGTTCATCATTCGAACCCCCATCATTTTAATCACAACGTATATATATTGTCACCTATGTCTATGTGCACGTATGTTATTTTGTGTTTTTTTTTTTTTTTAATTCTTGTTTTTAATAAGTTTGCGTTAAACAATGGTATTATAATAGATGGTGAAGTAATGTAAACTGTTTGTATTTGATGTTATTATTGAGTAATATATCATAAAAGAAATTATGAGAAAAGAAAAAAACTATTTTGATGTGAATGTGAATATAGATATCATAAAAATTTGAAAATATTTAAAAGAATTGTGTTAGGAATTAAGATGAGGAAATATGCAAAATGCCCTAATTCAAGTTTTATTTGTAAATTTGCTTTTTGTGTGAAGGTATACCAATTATACTTTCGGTATATTGTTATGGTATTTTTGCAATAAATGCTTAAATGGGGGCATTTTTATAAATCAATTATGCAAAATGTCATAATTCAATACGTTTTTGCAAATTTGTCATAAAGTGTGAGGGTATACCACTTATACTGTTGGATATAATGTTATGGCATTTTTGCAAAAAATGTTGAATTAAAGCATTTTTGCAAAAAAAAAATGTTTGAAAAGAGACATTTTTGCACATCTTCTATTTAAGATTATGAATTTTAGATCACATTTATGAGATTTTGTTACAAAAAAGGAATTTTGCATGAAAATATTCGGTTGTTAAATCAATTAAGAGTGGTTTAAAGATTAGAGATTTTTTTTAAAACCGATTAATATATAAATACAAAAACTAAAACTGTATATATACAATATGTTAAATAATTTTACAATGTGTTGATTTATATTTGTATAACATTAATCAAATAATTCTTTTTTTTCCTTTTCGAAAATCGTACAATAATCTCTGACAGCGTAATTAAAAACTAGAAATTGCCCGCATATAATGCGGGGCAAATATTCATTTAAAATTCGATGAATTTTAGAAATAATAAAAATAGGTGAATTTTTAATAATTTAAGATTTATTATTTTATATGTTTAGATAATGTTAATCATATAGAATTAGTTTTATAAACAATTAGGTGATGACTTAGTTTGTTTTCATATTTTAATTATTATATTAAATAATAAATATGTTCCCACTTAACATACCTAGAATTTATTGGATTTCACTCATATTAAAAATTAAATATTAATTAGTTAATATTTAAATTTTATATGTATTATATTTTTACTTGGGAAATTTGCACCCTTAGACATCATAAAGTGCCTTTTGCACAAATACACAAACTCCTTTTTTTTAAATGCAGAAAATAAATCATAAATAGGTGTTTACGTTTATACCCCTGTACTTTTAACCTAGTGTGTTTTTCATTTTTTACACCATCTGTACCATTTGCGCCGTTTTTGTTTTTGAGACGCAGAGAAGGTGATTTTGGGCGATTTCGACGGCGATTGAAGACGACGACGATTTGAAGCAGCACGACGGCGAACTGAAGCAGGACGACGACGGCGAGAGAAGATTTCGACAACGGTAAGATATCTTCAGATTTAGGGTTTATTTCTGGGCATCGGTAGGTTATTAAGGGATTTGGGTTTTCAATTTCTGGGTTTTCAATTTTAGGTTATTAAGGGATTTGGGGACTAAAAAGATATTTGGGTCGCTGATTTTGTGTTTATTCCACAATTAGACTTTCACAGATTCCAAATCTGTAAGATTTCGTTGTATTTGTACAACTGAAAATAGATTTTGTCGTTTGATGTCTTTGTTTTTGAAATATGCAGGTTACGATGACATCAAACGGAGAAGAAAATCCGGCATGGGTAAGTTTTGTAGAATATAACCCCTTTATGATAGCATATAATTGCACATTAACCCTTTATGATAGCATATAACTGCATATTAACCCTTTATGATAGCATATAACTGCATATTAACCATTTATGATAGCATATAACAACAATTGAAATGGTTAACTCTGCACGTTTATGATAGAATATAACTGCACATTGACACTTTATGATAACATGTACCTCCACATTAACCCCTCTATGATAGCATATAACATCGCAGTACATCGTTTAATATCTTATAAGAACCAAATATGGCTTTATGATATCTTATAACTACCAAATTGGCCTTTATGATATCATATTTCGGATTTGATTTGAAATGTTAAATTGTATATGTTGAATATGTCTTTTTGATGAGTAACCTAACGATAACCCTAAAGTTTTGAATATATAAGTAGTTTATAAACGGTTATAACAAAGTATAAAGTTTTGTTTACCAATGTTAATTGCAGTTAGATGATATTCCGGAGTCTTACACCCTACCTACTCGAATGTTTATGTCCGGGAATGAGCCAGAGATAAGTGCACAAGTCGAGATGTATTCAAATTTGAGGTTAATTAGGACTATTCAGAAAGCCTTGAGCAAAGAAGAATTCGAGAAAATCAGCAATTCATTCCTAAGTCCAATAGTGAAGTCATAAGCAGTTATATAATTTGAAAAGACCTTATGATAAGTGATATATAATGTTATAAGCAGTTATAAAGAACATATAGCGTAATAGACGAAGCATATGTTAGTAAAAAACGAAAAAAATCACTCCTAAAACAAGTTATAAGACTTCATATAACAGTTTATGATACCGTTAAAAGACGATGTCATACGCAGTTATAAAGAACTTCATAGCATAATACACGAAGCTATGTTGGTAAAAAAACTAATTTAAATGACATTCTCACTCCTTCAAACATCATATAACAGTTTATGATACAGTTATAAGACATCATATGCGACCTTATACATGTCATAAGATATCATAAAGAAGCTTATATCATCTTACCTACAGACTATGTTGGTAATCAACTGATATAAATGGCATTCTCTCTATGGAAGTCAGTTATAACCCATCAATTAACAGCTTATGATTCTGTGTGTGATCCACCTTATAACACTTTATATCATTCCGCATTTTACAGTGAAAAGTTGAAAGATCCAAAAGTTTAAAACAACCCAAAAACAAAATAACCTTAAAGAAGACGTAAAAACACATCAAAAATAAAAAATTACAGTTAAAAACCCAAGATTTGCAAGCAACATAAAAACCCAGATTTGACATTGCAAAAGAGAGAGAAGTAGAACCCATCCATTGAAATGAAGAAAACATAGCTGGGATTTTGTCTCAGAATTCGAAAACCCATCCATAAAAGAGAAAGGAAAACAAAAACAAAGCCTAAACTCAGAAATCACTTGCGAAATGAGAACATAAATCGCCTATGAAGAACAGAAATCGCCGTCGTCTATGAAAAACAAAAATCGCATTGTGAAAAGTTTAAAGTGCAAATTCCAGTTTTCGTTGAATGTGCAAGAAAGGACCAAAAAATCGCACTTTTGTGTTTAATATGATGAAGACTTTGATTTTGTAATCCCCATTTATTAGGGTTGGGTTTTGGGAAAGAAGGGACAAAATTGTCCAAAAAAGTATGTATGTGGTGGGCCATAAAGCAACTATGTGTATATGTGCAAATAGAGGGATTTTGTGTCTATATACTTTCTTGATATAAATAGTAAATATTCTCTCTCCCAAAATACATAGAATTTATTACAAAACTAAATATTAATATTTAAATTTTATGTGTATTATATTTTTAGTATCTTTATATGTTACTATATGTTATGCAAACACAATTAATTTTTTCATGAGTTTATTTTTAATGAGTTTATTTATTTATGTTTTATAATGGAAGATTGCTTTCATTTTTTTTTTTTAAATGATATGAAAAAAGTTTATTTTTTATAGTTTCTTATAAAGTTTTTAAAATTTTTGAAAAGTAAATTATAAATAAATCAAACATATATTTTTTAATTAGAAAAAATACTAAATTCATCGTAAAAATATTTTAAAAATAAGTTAAATTTTCTTTTAAATAGGTTATATGATTATTATTTATTCTTATCTAAATTTTAAAATCGGTTGTTTCCTAATTTTTGTGAAATTTTAAAATTGATTCACTTTTTATGGTATTTAAAAAAATGTATTTATGAGATAATATATTAATAGGTTTAATATTTTGTTATAATAATATCTTTGATATATATATATATAAATATATATATGATAAATACTATTACATATAAATAATTAATTATATTTAATTACTTTTATTTATATAATATTATATGAAATTATATTTATCTCTCTATATAATAAATAATATTAATGTATATATAAATATTTCTTTATTAATTTATAATGGCATAAATCGTAAATAAGTAGATTATTTGAGGGTACCTCCATAAAGATACTTCTCAAATAATATATAGAAGATTATTTAAAAAGTTTTTTCAATCAATAGAAAAATAAAAATAAATTGTCAAATAACAAAACGGTAAATAAAAAAAATCAGCCGACCAAAAAAAAAATCTTAATCTAAAAATGGATCAAGCCTATTGTATAAAAATATAAACCAGATCCGTAAATTAGGTGAACATTTTAATATAGAAAAATATACAATTTAAAGAACTACCAATACTTGTATAATGTCTTTTAATTAAAGTTTTATAATCGGACACAACATTAAATTAATTCAAAACTTTTTTTCGTAGTATATCATATATGGTAATGTATGCTGACGAGATTTAGGGTCGTCTTTGAGGTTGGATTCGTCGTTCGGATTCTCTTTCAGATTGTCTCACTCCGCTAGTCGGCGAACCGAAATCGGGTATTTGAGATCGTCTAAAAGGTGACCAAAACGTTGATCCTTCCAATTAAAGGAGGAATTTGTATTTATTCTAATGATTGGAGAGAGAAAGTTATTCCTTACAGTTGTTAGACTGTACTTTATATAGTACGGGGAATTTCGTACAAATTATGGGAATGTTTCCAATGTGGGAACATTCTCTTTCAAATAATAAATAATTTTTCCTAAATGGGATTTAGGTTTTCTCCTTGCTGGGCCTGGTGGATTTGGCCGAGCCCAAATCCATCTCCAACAGTTAGTCCCCCC
>KE150677.1:32475-45321 GCA_000411095.1 Aethionema arabicum
CGCCGCTTCCAGGCTTACTCCCACAAAAAGACCGTTCTACCCTCAGCGCCTCCCCGATCCCGCCGTTCTTTGCCGCTGCTCCTCGTCCGATGATGCCTTCGGATGGGACTCCGCCATTCATGATGTCCTCAATAGCGCCATGAAACGATTCGATTCGCTCGTGAATTGGTACAAGAATCAGGATAACGACGTTGTTGTTGAGGAACAAGGGTCCGGGAAGATGAAGAATATGGATGATGAGTGGGATTGGGAGCGATGGAAGAAGCATTTCGAACAAGTTGATGACCAAGACCGTCTTCTCTCCGTTCTCAAGGTTCACTACTTTTCCAGAATGAGGCATATTTCTTGCATATTTGACCTCTATCATTGCTAGTTTCCGTTAGTATCATTTCTGCAATTCTTGCTAGGGTCCTCTTACATATATATGGATGTTAAGCCCTAAATTGTTCTGATAGATGATGACAATGTTTCCAATGTGGGGATTTTGTATTTTGCGTACAGTCGCAGTTAAATCGAGCCATAAAACAAGAAGATTATGAAGATGCTGCAAGGCTAAAGGTGGCAATTGCAGCTGCGTCTACAAATGACGCTGTTGGCAGAGTGATGTCCAAATTTAATGTAAAACACTTTTATGCGAATATAATCATAGTTTTTAACCCTGTGGGGGCAAAAACTCATTTGATTCTCAGATTGTTCTCTCTATTTTGCCTTCTCGTTATAGAGAGCTGTTCTAGAAGAGCGTTACAAGGATGCAGTGTACTTGCGTGACAAAGCTGGTGCTGGATTGGTGAGTTCATAATTTGCTTCTGCATTTTTATAATCTAATATGTATTTTCTCTACTTAAAGTTGAGGCAGAGTTGCTCTTTATAATGTCAAAAGCTTATTATCTGTTCTTCAAGATAGCTGTATTACATTCTCTTCTTTATATGACTTGCAGGTAGGGTGGTGGTCCGGTATTTCTGAAGATGTCAAGGATCCTTTTGGTCTTATTGTTCAAATTACTGCAGAGCATGGAAGATATGTGGCAAGAAGTTATAATCCGCGGTAGTTATTTATTCTATCTTCTTAGTCCATCCATAAGTTTGTGGCAGTTAGGTGTGTGTATCTATGCTTCTGGATGAAAGCTAAATTGCTCTAGGTCATTCTTCTTAGTATTTGAACCTGTCATATAGCAACCCTTTCTCTCTCTCAGGCAGCATAGTACATCCGCTGCTGGTGCTCCTCTTTTTGAAATCTTTTTCACGCTTGACGGAAAAGGGAACTACAAAAAGCAGGTTTTTTCTTCTTCACCCTCTTTCTAGTTACTGTTCGCTTTGATTCTTTGATGAATTCGTTCAGTCTATTCAATGGGCTTGTTGTTTGCTTCATGTGGCCCTGCTATGTGTAGCTGGTCTTTTTGAGTAGATAGTGTATTGTAATTTTTCTAGGTGGTCTATCATCGAATGTGTCTATGTAATTTAAATGGGATAATATATTTCAATGTGAAATTAGAGTTTCCTTTTTTTGTGATTGGTTCTTTTTCAGGCTGTGTACTTGAAATGGAAGGAGATATTTCCGGATGTTCCTCTTATACCCTCTAGAAATTTAAGTTCTGCCAGGTTTCTGACTTCACCGAGCAGAAAGGAAGATACGGGTAGTCTTCCTGTTGAGACTAGTAAAGATGATGAGAGTGATAACTCAGATGATGAATCTGATCTCCTTGAGGAATCTTCTGGTTTCCCGAGTTTTCTGAGAGATATGATTCCTGGGGTCAAAGTCAAGGTTCTAAAAGTAAGTGTGCCTGGCAAGGTAGATAAGGATTTCATATCAAAAGTTATTGAACAGATAGCTGATGAAGAAGATGAAGAAGACGAAGAGAGTGATCTTGAAGATGATACAGAAGCAGAAGATGAAACTAAGGCTGAAAGTGATGAAAAAGATGCTGAGATTGAATTGGAATCTGTGACAGATGAATTTATTGACATGGGAGGGAGAGAAATCGCAGTTAAATTTGTGATTGGTGATCTTGTAGATCGGCTTTCTGGAAACCAACCTCCTAAAGAATCACTCCGATTCCCTGCCAATCTAGAATCGATGGAAAGTTCTTCCTTTTATCTTCGGTTAGAGAAAGATTTGAACCTACAAGATTCTAAGGGTGTGGAAGGTACATCAGTTGATGGAAAATCTAACCTCCAAAGTAGACGCAGGATTGATAACATTATGGTGGATCTAGCTAAGTCCATTGAGAAAGAAAAGAAGATTTCACTGAAGGTCTGTTTTATGTCCGTGCTGCGTGTTTTAGTTTCTCCTGATTCCTTCTTGTTGCACAACTGAAATCCCCAAGTTAATCTAGAAATTTGCTGTGCAGATGCTTAAGGATGTTGGGGAGTTATTAAGCCTCACTCTAAGTCAGGCTCAAACTCGTCAGCAGTTGTCTGGATTGACGAAATTCTGTCGCATTGATGTGACACCATCACTAGATCCTTTGAACGGTAAGTAATTAATTTAATGTAACGTTTTTTTACATCTCTCTAAAGATAATGGAATTGGGGTCTACAATCTGATAGCTCCCAATTTATTACAATTTTCTCAGCACGACTCTTCAGCTATTAGAACTTCGATTTTTTTTCATGTCATTAATGAGTCGGCACAATAGTATACTTTAAATTTAAACCCTTCATTGAATATAACATGTTTCTCACATCAGCTCTCATTGCAAAACAGATTTAAAAATTGTATGTTCTCCTCTATCCAGGACTATATATTGGTGCTCATGGCCTGTATACATCAGAAGTAATTCAGTTGAAACGGAAATTTGGCCAGTGGAAAGGTGGAAAGGAGTCTAAGAAACCAACAGATATCGAGTTTTATGAATACGTCGAAGCTGTGAAATTAACTGGAGATCCTTATGTGCCCGCTGGAAAGGTTAGTTTTTTTGTTTGTTCTAGCATGAGGTATCATACAAATGTGAACCTATAACTTATATGAATACTGGTAAGAACTCGTGTACATACAATAGTTACTAATGGACTGAAAAGAAGAATTGAAGGTATTGTTATACTATGTTATCAACCTGGTGAGACAAAGCCGTCCTAAAATTAATTTTGCTTCTTGTTGTGCTTCAAGAACATTGTACTTGCAATATTCTTCTTTTCGCTGTTCTTCCCAAAAACAGTTTATTGTAAAACCATGTTGTGTGCCTTATATTACATCCTCTGGCAGGTAGCATTTCGTGCAAAGATTGGAAAACGTTATGAACTTCCACATAGAGGCTTCATCCCCGACGAATTTGGAGTGGTGTGCTTAAATTACTATCAAATATATCATCAAATTTTCTGTATATTTTGGATTTTAGTTTTGTGTGGCTTCATGATGGGTTTTATTCAAATTACAGATTGCTAGATATAAAGGACAAGGTAGACTTGCTGATCCTGGATATCGTAATCCAAGATGGGTAGACGGCGAGCTAGTTATCCTCGATGGAAAGGTTCCTCCTCATATCTTACTAAACAGAAACAAACCAGTCCTCGTCCCAACTCAATATATGACTGTATGTGTGATGGGTGGTTTTGATGCAGTATGTAAAAGGAGGTCCTGTCGTTGGATTTGTGTACTGGGCACCTGAATATCACTTTGTGATGTTTTTCAACCGCCTGAAGCTTCAAGCCTAGCTGTTTCTTCTCGCTGAACAATAACGGGGCTTTCTTCGGGCTAACCAAAGGACTTGTACTCCGTCCAATGCATAGTAGATATGATGGCGCAAAGAGGTAACTGAAGTTTCATATGTGCAGCTTGAAGGAATCATTTGTGCCTAAGATTACTTTAAGTTGAGGGATCACTCCATCTTTCTGAACTGGGCATGAACTCGTCGTCACTTTTTGCTGTCCGGCTTGTAAGATTCCCGGTTAGAGCATTGTTTGAGTTTATAAATTGCAACAGATGTAACACGCCAGAGTGTTTTGATAAGTAGTTGTATTCTAAGACATGAGCAGACATGAATTATAAGGTAGGTGTAAATGTAATGTAATATATATATATATGAAATCCTATTTGGAAATCTCAGTTAGTGGGCAAATTGGGCGTATAGGAGACGTGGTTACAACAACAATTATGAAAAGAGAGGCTGATGTGATTTCAATAGACAATAAAGTAGAACATTGTTGTTTGATGAATGATGAAATAAGAAACAGTTAAATTAGGAAGCAGCTGTTGCAGGCTGCGGTGGTGGCCGGAGAGTGATCTCTACCTTGTCATGGACTCCTTGAAGCAACAATTCTCCTTCGAAAGCAACTATCTTGCGTTTCTTTGCGGCTCTTAATGTCCCAACTAATGCTTCGAAGATGTTGGCACATCGGTCATCATTGAACAAAACTCCAAAAGTTACCTTAATCCAAGGGGAAACAAAGCAAATCTCAGAACGTTAGATCTGAGGATAAAGAAATCTAAGAGAATCTAAAGAGAGATCTAACCTTGTAAGAGCCATCGGGGTTGCGAGAACCTAGACGGTGGATCTCTTCCTCCAGCTTCTGAATCTCCTCGTCTACGTTCATTTTATATTTTTGTCTTCTTTTTCAGATTTGTGTCTTAATTGTCGAGTGCGTTTTAAGATTTGGATTTAAGGACAGAGACTCTTTCTAACTCAGGATGACAGTTTGTCAAGATATTTTTCTGTCAGGATAAGGACAAAAATAGCCCTCTTACTTGTTGAAATTCCCGGAGTACCCTTAAAAAGATAACACAAAATAACAGGTCTCGCAACGATTGTGACGAAGTGTCGTCATCCCAATTTCAAATTCTGTTTATCAGCTCCGATATTCTCCTTATCTTGCCTTACGTGGATCCTCGTAATTGAATTGTTTAGCATCTGGTTCGGTAGATACTTGAGCCTTGTTTTTTAGTCCGTTTTAATAACCAAAAGCCTCTTGAAAATGCAACAAGCAAGACTTGTGTCTTGGACAGTTAGACATCTATCGTTTGTTGGTCAGACTACAGTTGATTGATTCAGTTCCGAATAGCCTTATCAATTACTGACTCTCAGTGTTCATCCTACCGACAAACTCGATAGATTATGTAAAGATTTTATCTCAAGTGGGAATTCAGATTCGGCTAAGGGAGCTAAGATCTCTTGGAATGTGGTTTGTACTCCGAAACAAAATGGTGGGTTAGGACTGAGGAGATTGACCGACTAAAACCAAATTTTTGGACTTAAACGGTTATGGCGTTATCTCTCTACTTGCAACTCACTTTGGGCAGAATGGATTAAGAACCATTTAGTGAAAAAAATCAGATTTTTGGGCAGAAGCTACAATTGTAAAAGGTCTTGAGTTCGAAAAGGAATCATGAAACTTAGACCAATTACTACACAGTTCATCTCGTGCTCCATTAAACCGTGAAACCAAGCTTCGTTTTGGTTTGATAAGTGGCTAGATGTGGATCCATTAATTGATCTTGTAGGCCAACATGGTCCTCTATTGTCTGGAATACCTCTTTTGGCTTCTGTTTCGCAGGCAACACAACAAGACCGGTGGAAATTATTAAACTCAAGGAACCCCACAATCTTGCTACTTCGTAGGACTCTCCCAGCCACATCCAAACCCACATTTACGAGGTGTGGGTCGAGAGGAACGCTAGGGTCCATGGCAGGGAGGCTCGCCAACCAGAAGCCATTATAAGCAACATTCGGTCACTCATAAGATATAGGCTGCATCCGCTTTCATCAGCTGCCACCCCACCAGGAACCATCTCTCTTCTTCGGCATTGGTTCGATGTTTATCAACCTTGACATCACTACATCATTAGGTCCCCAAACCATTGTTTACTTCATTCATCCTTGTTAAGCATGCCCCTCAAATTTTGCCTCCTCGATCTTAGATAGATCGTTTCTAGTTCTATCCTGCATCAATGAGTTTCTCACTATGTAATCAACTGTATCATCACTGGCTATATTGATGAATTACCTTTTATACAAAAAAATAATATATAATCACAACACATTTTGTTATTTTTCAAAATTAAAGGCAATTGATGCTCCAAACGCCAAATGAAGAACAGACTCAACGGAATAACGTAACAACTAGACCCTTCGTAAGTCAATCAATAGGTACCGGTAAACACTTCTCAAGAGATATCACAAAAGTATACATTAAATATCAAAGTTAAGAATATTAAAAAAAAAAATAACAAAGACCAAACAGAACGAAAAACTGGCCACTCAAACGCAGGAGTGAAATTCTAGAAGAACATAAATAAAAAGACGATATGTTATGTGTATCACTTATCACTTATTTCTTCAATGCCCAGTCAAAACCACATACTGTCATCGTTTCCTATTATATTCTTCAAAGATTTTAGAGCAAAAAATTGGAGGAGCCAGAGCAAATGAATGGAATATGTTTTGATTAAAGAGTCAGCCATGTTAGAATCCGTATCCATTTTGGTGTTGGTCTCCTGCTCTTCTTGATCTTCTTGTTGTTTTGGGAGATGAAGAGAGTGAACCGCTCGTTGAATACGTGGACGATGTTGGTAACTCCTGACCACGACTACAGCCTCTCTCAACTGCTTCTGCTTCTAAAGGCAACTCGTCTAGTGTCTGTTTAACCACAATACCATAAGGCTATATACATCAGGGTTGTTTTTCTTATATCACAAGCAATTTCTCATTTGAAACACTTTTAAGTGAAAACAAATCCCTATGTAGATGAGTGACTGACTATGATCAAGGTCATTTTTGCTCACACATTAGCAGTAATGACATAGGACTTGTTTGTTTGTGCGTACAGTGACGAGTGACAATGACGGAAATTTATGATCGTTTTGTCATCATTGGTTCAGCTACAAGTTTCGGTGATTAAAAATCAACGCAAAATTTTTTGCGATTTAATCATTTATCACCGAAACTCGTCACTGAAACACAATGCCAAACGAGCTGTCCCTCGTCGACAACTAAACAAACAACATTACATATCACTCGTTGTTGTCGCTGGAAGCGACTAGCAAACACACAGGACCATATATGAACATGGAACTTATACTGAACGGAAAAAAAGTGTGCTGAGAAACATACCCTGTAAGCCTGCTGAAGAATGTGGAGAGTTTCTTGTGTACGCTTCCTCTTAATAGCTACCTCATCTGGCTCTTGCAACATTTCTTCAAACAAGTTCTCCCTGCATCAGATGATGTACGTAGCGACTCATAAGAGACTATCCAGAGATGTGAATGTCAAAAACACAGGCCATCGTTTTATTCTCTCACCTGTAAAGCTTTTTGATGAAGACATTATGCAGCTCACGTTTTGTATGATTTACCTGAGTATTTAAAATTACATAGAAACTGCATTAGTATCATCAAAGTTCAGTTACTCTAGATAGCGAACTTGACTCTTGTTAACAGAAGATCACAAATTGCTTTTTGATTTAAGAGAAATGGAATCAATATCTTTATATCTCTTGAGAGCGAAAATTCCAAAAAAAAATGAAGTCAAATTATAGGTGTTATCAGGCTTGTTCGTTTATTTGCCCCAAGATAGCGACAGCCACAGCAACAAAATTTATGTTCGTTTTGTGTCGCTGAAACTTGTAGCTGAACATGTTTGCTTACCTATCGCTGGTTCAGCAACAAATCTCGGCAATTACAACTTGAATGCTAGAATTTTAACAGTTCAACTTTTAAATCTCGTCACTAAAACACGTCGCCCGGATGAACAACAGGTAAACAATCAACATTTCATCGCTGTCACTCATCGCCAGCGGCAACTAAACGAACAATATTATCCGTCCTTCGTCACTGAACTCAGCAACTCATATTGCACGAATCTGAGACAATAAGAAATTTAGGGGAGAGGGGGTACTTGCCAGGAAATGCATGATTGCTTTTGGTACCGAGTCCTCAATATTCTTCCTTACAATGTCATAGTAAGATTTTAGTAACAGCTTTGTTATCTGAATCTCAACTGCCTCCTGTTCTGAATGGGTTTCGGATGGCCTCAAGACAGTTGGGGGCTTCATAATAGTAAAGCAAAACAACAGCATGAGCGAAATAGGTAAGCAAGTACTAAAAATATGAGCCATCTTACATGACACATGAGACATACCTCTTTAAGATAGATCATTGATACGTTCTGGTCAATATCCTGAACAGCTTCATTGAATGGTTTGATTAAAAAGTTGTCTTTTGCAGCTGTCCGATTCTCACTCCCTCGAAAAATTGAAGGGATGCCCCAGCTTGAACTATTCGCATTTGCTATCAAGTATCAAATGACCAATAAAACCGCTTTCAAACTCAGCATATCAAGTTACTTATGAAAGCAAGATATGTATATGTATGCACGCATGAATGTGTCTCTGGGACACAACAAGAGATTCATCACACAGTAAAAATTACGGAAACTAGTTGATTCATCTCTTGCATGCATGGAAGTTTAAAAGAAAATGACAGCGATAAGAACATTACCAGCTGGTGCAGCTTTTTCAGCATCCGCAGATACAACTCCCTGGCAACATGTCATGGAGTCAAGTGTCGGTCAAATAGTAACTTCTGATTTGCTTATTGGAATTTTTTCCAGCCCAAAGTGCACAAAAGTGCGTAGATCTATGGATATAACTTAACAAATGACATACCTGATCAGGAACAATTCCATTAGCTTGCCTCCCAAGAAAATTTCGAGATTTCACCTGACTTGCAGAAGGAGGTGCTCTATCAGGATCCGCTGTATCCTGCTATATCAAATCAAATGTCAAAGAAACGTTGCATCGCAGAGCACATAGATAACACAATTAATTAATGTTTTGCGGAGAGTTTCATACCCTTGGTCGTGCCACAGGATGAGGAATCCTAGAAGACTTCACTTGTTGCATTGCAACCTCCACAGCCTTTGTTCCCCCGATAAAATTCGGGTGTGAAGTGTTTATGTAATCCAGCTGCAAACGGTACATTCAAGAAATTAACGCAACTCTTAAGGAGGAAAAAATTATAAGCTAGGTCGCTAATCAACCAAAACATGAAACATTACCGCTCAATGATTAAAAAGCTTTCTAATTAACTAACATGAGAAAAAACAGTCTGTGTTCATCATAAACAAAATACAATCTCAACCGAATAAAAACTTTATGAGGTACATAACGTTTAGACTCAGAGTGATCTTGAATAATTATACAGACCTCCATATCAATGATATCCGCGATCATTGCTTCTGAAGGTTCAAGACCTTCTCGCAGGAAATTCCCAATAACCTCATCCATACGCTTTCTCAGGACCGGGAAGCGCTGTAACTCATTCATCATACACCGGTGGCTAATCTGTAGAGAGATTCAAATTCAAAACTTATAAGCAAGATGGAAATAAAAAATTATGAATTACGACCCAAATAAACTCACCTTTATTAACTCATCAAATATGAACCTAGCGCACTGAAGGCTAGGGTCTAACAAACGAGCTATCTGCTTCCTAACAAGAACTTCAAACGGAACCTATGCAAAGGAAAATGAAATCAAGATATAAATGACCCGAAGTCCCAGGACGTAGAAAAGGTAGGTATATCTATCTGAAGCTTGAAAGCCCTGTCAAACAAGAAGAAATTTACAAATGCTTAGGAACATTTAGAAATCATACGTCTGGAACAAATAATGCGGATCTTGGACCAGTTGCATTTTGGATTGCAGTCCGAATATCATCATCTGTCAAGTCTTCACATGGATCAACCTCCTAAAGATGGAACGTTAGGGAATTCAATCAGTTTAAGTCCACAGAAATCCACCTCAAGTAACTCCAACAACATACAACAAGTTAAGCATGGAAAATATCACTGTCTAGCAGACAAGGAACCAATCAAGTAAATAAAATTCAAATGCTCAAACGTGCATACAAGTGAAAGTTGTAGTCACTGAACGTTTTTATAACTTGGAACAAATCTACTCTATCAGTGATGCACTAGCAAAAATGCAATTCGTTGAAGAGCTCAAACGCTGAAATCAACTGCATAATTTCCACATGGATAATGGCACTAGCTAAAACAAAGATATATACCAAATTAATGCTTTAACAAACCAGCAAAAGTTTATATCTAATGTGATATACGAATGATATTCTCTATCAGTGTCAATAAAAAACCTATATCTATACCATAAGGGTGTCAAATAAGAGAAAGCGAGAGAATCAGCTAACTAAGACGTAGGATACTACAGAAAGAAGGAACAACGAAGAAAAGGGAAGCTATCCAAAGTTCTAGGAAAAAAAGTTTTAAGATATCCAAGCAAACCTCCAAACTCTTAACGAAGATTGATTGGAAAATATAGTGAATTCTCGCTCCTCCAGAAAGCTCTGACGTAGACATTTCTTCACTTTTTCCTTCCAGCAATGAAGTGTACGCTATTTGAAAAACAGGTCACCGTAAATGTCACTACAAACCAAAGAAAACATAAAAGAAACATCCATTGCCTCAAACTGAAATAATCATACCTTCACAGTATTTTGAAAGAAAGTTGAGGAGAAGAGCTCCTTGACCTGCCTATAAGTTACAGCAGTAAAGACCCACGGAAAAGGATAAGTTTGACTAGTTGAAAGATCAATACAATAGTTACTCATAGAGACAACAAAAGAGATAAAGATATGACAGAGTAGCATACAAGAAGTTTGGTTCAGAATGTATATACTTGGAATGAGTTAACTACACATCAGCCAATAAACACTCCCTACAAACTAGGCAGCTTCATATGCCAACCTACCAATTATAGATTTTAATGTGGTCAAAACAAAAAGGTTCTCAATGTGATGAATGCTGACCGCATACATAAGAAAATAGTCTGGCAGACCAAAATTGCATCAAATGAAAAGACTGAGCGAAGGCTTTATAAAGTGGATATGGTAAGCTACTGAAGCAAACAACAACGTCATTGTTAACAATGAATTCAGCAAACAGGCTGTAAACTTAGCAATAAATACTTACCCTGGATTCGGTGATCTCGCCATAGCTCTGATGCTCCTTAGCTGTAGCAACCAAAGCATTACTGATACGCGACTTCAAATCAGGAAGTAGAACCTTGATATGTTGAACAAGGATCTAGAGAAAATGCCACAGAAAGGCTAGTTTCTATCAGACAAGTTTATTATAATTAGTAATAATGCCAGTAAAGAAACCTAAGGCATGCCATTTATTAGAAAGAAAACGACTACTCAATCAACAACAAAATAATTCAGCATAAATATATTAGCTTTCATGACACACAACTGATCCTGATTCTCCAAGACATACATGTGAAGGCAAGAAAAATTATCCTGCAGAAGCCCTTGCTCAGATAGGGGAAAATTGGTAAAAGCAGATTACGTAGCTCGAAAAAAGTGAATGATACATATAAACTCAAAACATAATATTACAGTAAGATAATTTCAACATAAAAAAAGCATCTCCTTTATGCCTCACTGAGCGATGAATCAATAAAAGAAAGAGAACTCTTATAGCTGCAAAAGATACCTGATTTAACTTCTTCGCTAGCTGAGGAATACCCAAACGATCGTTAAGACCATGGTAAGCCTGTATAGGTATGAATAAACAGGTATAAAGAGGACAAATAGCATCATTATCAAAAAGCAAACTGAGAAAACGATGCTAACATACTGGACGACTGCGAAAGAATTTCTCTTCTGTGCTAAGTGCTTCCCTCACTGAGCGGTTTAGCATTATATCCTGTTTATATAAAAGAAGATCAAAGCAAATTTAACACAGTGTAAATGCAGAGGCGGCAAAACTAAAGCAAAAAGAATTACCATCATACCATTGAAATGGTTAGATAAAAACTTTAAGAAAATAAAGGTATAATAATAAAAAGTATAAGGACAGCCAGCAAACAATATGATAGCAAGAGAAAACATAAGGCAACTAAGCACATAAGCAGAAGTATGGTGGTTCAAGTCACATTTAGAAGAACCACAATATGCAGAACAAATACGCAAATGGAACTGTTTGAACACTCATTGGTTTACCTCCTGGCAACGATTTACTACTCCCACATATCCAAGTCGTAGAGGAACAACTTTTCCAAGAAGGAGATTTCGAGCATCAGTACCTTTGTCCATAATATCCAACTGATATCAACGAGAAAATATATTAAAGCACATGAGAAACAGGAAAGGCTGTATTTATAGAAATTTAGGATGATATCTAAGCAAATATCTGGGAAAAAGAATTCACCTTTGTAATTACACCTATCGTTCTATGACCTGAAGACAGTTTGGATACATGAAAAGTGAAGATGATTAAAGTCCAATACTTCCCAATTAGTAAATTCTTTAATTTGTGTCATTGGACTTGTTAGATGAGCTTACCATCAGGATCGGCATTTCCTGCAATTTGAAGGGCATCGGAGTTTGCTAAATCGGAATTCGCAGGAGTAACAGCCAGTATCAGGCAGCTACGTTGCTTGATGTAAGACAAAATCATTGTTCTTATACGTGCTTCTATGTCGGTTGGCTGGTCACCCACGGGTACCTTCGTTATACCAGGCAGATCCACAAGCGTGATATCCAACACATTTGGAGAAAATATTTTTAGACGGATCTGTTTGTCTGATACACCTTTGTTCTCTCCTGCTAATCTATTCGTCTCAGCCTACGAACATGTTGCTTTAATACATTAGAGCATCCCAAAGGAATTGCTTCAAGGAAAACAAACTTGGAAGACGATGGTCAAGAGGGTAACGAATCAAGCAGAGAGTGCGAGAAATTCAAAGGGAGAAACAAAAACCTGAATTTCCCGACGAATCTCAGAGAAATCATAGATACGTTTGCCAGGCAGGTGAAGAAACTCCCCCCACTCTTCATCGGATCCGCCATTAGACCCGCCTTTGGTCTGAAGGAGCTGGAGAACGAGAGGGCGG
>KE150683.1:24402-35359 GCA_000411095.1 Aethionema arabicum
TACGGTTTACATACAGTTTACATACGGTTATTAATTTTAATAATTAAATGACATAAAAGGGTATTGTTGTCCATCTAGGAATCCAAAATGCCATTTTTGTAAGAAATGTCATTTCAGTGCCATTTTTGCTAAAAAGCTCATTAAAGTGTCATTTTTGCAAATCCCCCATTTTTTTTCTAGTGTATTTGTCACATCAAACTATTATGCATTTTTATTTATATTAAAAATACATTCAATATTGCATTTTTATGAAGGAAATAAGGAGAATTATTGGAACAAAACACTCTCATATTTTAAAGTTCCCTCATTTTAAGAGGAAAAATAAAGGAAACCATTAGAGATGATCTAACATATATTTGTTTTCTGTAACAACTATTAATATTCTGTTGTTTTAGAAAGGGATCACTGTGAAATATGTATATGACGTAAGTAATTGAGTTTCTTATGATCTTAAAAGCTTACATTAATCAATTTAATGTTCATGCTGAAATATAAAGTCTAACAAGAAATTCCAAATAAATCATTTGTCTACAAAGAATCATATCACAAAATCACAACATTTTTTTATGATTTCAACCCAAAATAGATTCTTATTCGGATTCAAGAAACCCATATTCAAGAAGAGTATAAACACCAACACAAAATTGGAACGGAGAGACTAACTCGCCAAAACTGCAATTAGAGGATTTAAAAATGATATTATTTCAGACTTAGCAATCAACAATGAGATTCAAAATAAGACTAAAAAGACGAGGAGACGTATACATTTTGGACAGAGCCGTGCCGAAGTCAAGTGATGCCATAGGCTATCGATAAATTATTTTTAAGGATGGCGAGAAAAAACCTCTTAAACTAACCGTTTTTGGTGAAACATAACTTGAACTATTAAATCCGGAAAACAAAATCTTGAACCTTGTTTAAACGCATCATTTTAATTTTACGTACAGTTTAAGCGCATCATTTTAATTTTACAGTTTAAGCACATTGTTTTATTTCATTAGATACTAACAGTAAGTTAATGGAGAGATTTTTTCGCCAAAAAACAAAGTCCCGTTTTTCGCCAAACTAATCCTCTAGGGATTTTTGGCCAAAAAAAAAATCTAGGAGTTCTGTCCTTAAACTAAAGTTTATGGGTTTTTTACTGACTTAATAGTTCAAAGTTTGTTTCGTCAAAAACACAAAGTTAAGAATTTTTTGCGGTCATCTAAATTTTAACTTTTCAAAAATAGAATTGTGTCCAATATGTAAAAAAATTTTTTTAACGAAGTAACAACAAATTTACGATAACAAAACCATCATAGGAAGGAAAAAATAAAAATGATTTATACAAAAAATAAAAGAGAAAAATGAAATGTAATTAAATTATTAAAATCTAGTTTGCAAATAAAAATAAAACAATTTTAGATTATGAAATAATAAAATAATAATCTATTAATTTTTTTTCAAAAAATTGGAGCCATAGACGAGTGTTTCTTTTCCAGAAGGGTAGTTACGACCCTGATTTTGGAAGGAAGTTATCAAATTAAGCAGAGATTCAATCAAAACCCACCGGCTAGGATCTATTTTACCATAAATTTTTGCTTTCATTTTACTTAATTTTGTGGCTAGAGTTTTATAGATTTGTAGTCTTTTTTTTTTTGGAACATCTGCATTTTATTAAACTGTGTAAGGGTTGTACAGATACGGAATTAGCCACCTAGGTGGGACATGATACAGATTACAAATTTGAGCATCATGATACACGACATTAGCAAGTCGGTCAGCTGCTTGGTTACGCTCTCTGTTCACGTGTCCAAGGGAAGAGAGAGGAAGTCGGGTGATCCAATGTCGAATATCCAGCAGCAGGTTCCCTAATTCCAGATTATCATCTTGACTATAGACGAGATGAACGAGCACCTTACTATCTCCTTCAAACCAGACATTCCTCCAGCCTCGAATCCAAGCTTGTTTCACAACATATAAGAAGCCTAAAGCTTCAGCTTGCAATGGTGTTCGTCCCTGGCGGAGCTTAGCCCAACCTCCTTCAATGAATCGCCCAGTGTCGTCCCTAAACAACCAGCCAACACCTGAAAAAGGCATATTCGTATGATAAGTACCATCAAAATTACATTTAACCCAACCAACAGGAGGTGGTTCCCATTGACTGGATCGGGTGGGTGGGCGGATTTGAGTCGGAATTGTTTGTGATGATGATTGCAGTAATATCCATTCTTGGACAGCTTGAATGCACTTTGCCACCGTATCTTGCGGTGGTAAATTATCACGGCGAAATAGGAAGGAATTTCGAGACTTCCAGATCATCCAAGGCAGCCACACAGGTAGAAGTCGCGGCAAGGAATTAACGTCAGCGGCAGAGGAGACATTAAATAGTTTCCGGATATTGTCTTCTAAAGTGGCCGGAGCCCCATCAAATCAATCTGGCGTCTGGATAGATTTGTAGTCTTATAGTTTAGGGTTATGAGTTTTTGGCTCAAATTGAAATTTTACACCTATAAAATAATTGTACTATATTTTTTGGATTGACATGTTTTTTAGATTACATATGATATTTCGATAGATCCTTAATATTGTCTTCTGCATTTATTCTAGATTCTAGTTAATGTGGATTTCTATCCCTTATTATATGGATCATCTCTCCTTATTAAGAGTTTCACAAGCTTTACGATACCATATTTAATTACATTGATGTTAAATTGATTCGTTTGCACCAAAATCAAGTCTTTATATGAATTTTTTTGAGCTGTTCTTAGTGTTTTAATGAGAAAATGTTGGTGAATGTGAAAAGAGTAAAAATGAGATTTTCTTTATATTTTATGATTTTTATTTTGTATGTTTTAGTGGGGTTTTATGTTTTTATTTAAACTATGTATTAGTTATATGAGTAAATTATTTTTTGACTGATTCTATAATGGATGGGTTAAAAACCCAAATCTAAAAAAGCTAGAGATTTTTAAACTAAACAAAATATTAGAATTTATCAAGCGAAATATGTTGGTTTAATTCAAACTTAAACCGGGTACATTTACAAAAAGATCAAATACACTCAACGAAAGAGAGGGTTATACACAAGAGAAACACTCTAAACAAAATGGAGGGTTTGTTGTTATTCTGTTTTAAACAGAATAACGTTTCCGTTGAAGACCGTTGGTGAAGATCGTCTTCTTCCTTCTTCTATAAATCTTCAGCTTCTGTGTTCATTGTTCTCTGTTGTTGAAAATCTGAAATTGGCTAATATGCTTAGTGAATTGCTGGTGAATTCTGGTCGAGATGTAGAGAATCATTCTGATTCTTGAACTCGTAAAATCTCTTTGTGTTCTTTACGTTTTCTGTTCAAGTTCTCTTCGATTCGTTTAATTCGACGAGATCCGAAGACTCTTGAATCCAATTAGAATTGCAAAAAGTGGTACCAGAGCTATAGGGTTAGGTTACAATGTCGATTACACGGATAGAAGTTGAAAGATTCGATTGCAAAGGTGATTTCTCGCTGTGGAAGGCTCGTATGATGGCTAATCTTGGGGTATTGGGATTGAAACAGATCCTAACTGATGAAACATTGGAGTATGATCCTCTTCCACCGTCTACAGAAGTTGTGCTAGCAATAGAAGGTGAAACTCCAACAGCAGCACCAGTAAGAACAGGGAAGGATCCAGAGAAACAAGAGGAATCTGAGAAGCTGAAGCTGAAGGAAAAGGTGTAGCAGCAGTAACTGAAGAAGAACTGCAGGTCTTAGATGCATTGAATGTCACATAATCTGATCCTAAAGACCAATGGGTAATTGATTCAGGGTGTACTTATCATATGACATCAAGGAGAGACTGGTTTTATACTTACAGTGAAACTGGATCAACACAAATCCTTTTTGGTGATGATCACAGAGTTGAGACTCAGGGTATTGGTTTTATAAAAATCAGTGCTAATGGAGGAACTATCAAGATCTTGAACAATGTGAGGTATGTGCGAAATCTTAGACAAAATCTTCTCTCAACAGGAACTCTCGATAGTCTATGATATACTCACACTGGTGGAGATAGAAAATTAACATTCTATATGGATAACAAAGTGGCACTTCAGGGTATACTACAGAACGGGATATACATTCTGGATGGTGAAACTCAGATGTGTGAAGCTTAAAATGCAGAATACCAAGGAACATCTATGCTATGGCATTATCGTTTAAAACATATTGGAGAACAGAAGTAAAAACTCCTGGTCACCAAAGGAATATTAACACAGAAGGAGGTTGGATCAATGATATTTTGTGAAGATTGTATCATGGGAAAAGCCAAGAAGGCAAGTTTTGGTACTGGTACTCACAATACAGAAACTGTGTTAGGATATATACATATGGATCTATAGGTATCACCAATTGTGCAACCGTCAATCTCAAAGAATCAATACTTTCTTTCAATAATTGATGATTATTCAAGGAACGTTTGGTTGTATTTAAGGATCACGCATTTAGCAGGTTTTGTGAATGGAAGATTCTAGTGAAAACTCAGGTTAATCAGAGGGTGAAATGCTTGAAAACTGACAATGGACTTGAATTATGCAATAATGAGTTTGATCAGTTTTGCAAGGATGATGGGATTGAAAGACACCGCACATGTACTTACACACCACAACAGAATGGTGTTATTGAAAGGATGAACAAAACTATAATGGAAAAAGTTAGGTGTATGTTGAATCAATCAGGGTTAGAGGAAAGGTTTTGGGCTGAAGCACCAGCTACTGTAGCTTATGCAATTAACAGGAGTCCTTGCTCTGCAATTGATGATAAAATACCAGAAGCTGGATACAAACACATGAGAACATTTGGATCAATAGCTTATGTACATACTGATCAAGGAAAACTCAAACCAAGAGCTATCAAAGGAGTATTCATTGGTTACCCTCAAGGGATGAAAGGTTACAAAATCTGGCTGCTAGACCAGAAACAATGTGTGATCAGTAGAAATGTGATCTTCAAAGAAGACACAATGTACAAAGCTAGAGAGTAAGAACAAGAAAAGGAGTTAAATCAGGCGGCTTCTACTGATGGCTCATGTAATAAGTTTAAAACTTATACTAAAATCACTGAAAACAGACAACAAACCAGTACAGAAGATTTACCTCCAGGACGAGAAAACATAGAAGCTGGATCAGGATATGAATCAGATGGATACATTGAAGATAATCCAGAGTCTGAGAGTGAATCTAAAGGCTTGGAAGATTATCAGCTGACCAGAGACCGGGTAAGGAGAACAATCAATCCTCCAAGACGGTTTACTAAAGAATCAGGTATTGCATTTGCATTAAATGTTTCTGAGTTACATTATCTAGAGGAACCAAAAGATTTTGCAGAAGCCAAATCATCAAGGGAGTTGAAGGCTTGGCATTTGGCAATGCAGGAAGAAATGGCATCTCTTATTAAAAATAAGAAATGGGAACTTGTAAGTCTTCCAGAAAATAGAAAGTTATTGGTTGCAGGTGGATCTACAAGTTAAAACCAAGAATTCCTGGAGTGGAGAAGGGAAGCTACAAAGCAAGACTGGTTGCAAAGGGGTTTGCTCAAAGAGAGGAAATTGACTACCAAGAGGTATTCTCACCAGTAGCCAAACACACCTCAATAAGGATTTTACTGTCTCTGGTTACAAACAAGGACCTGGAATTGGAGCAAATGGGCGTTAAAACATCATTTCTTCATGGAAATCTTGAAGAGGACATATATATGTCACAACCACAAGGCTTTGAATCTCAAAATGCTGAGAAAGTCTGCTTACTTAAGAGATCATTATATGGACTGAAACAATCTCCACGCCGATGGAATAAGAGGTTTGATACTTTCATAACAGGAAAAGGGTTATGCAGAAACAGGTTTGATCACTGTGTTTACACAAAATCAGTGACCAAGGATGCATATGTATATCTACTACTATACGTGGATGATATACTAATTGCAGCTGAAAGTATGAGTGAGATCAGATGATTAAAAGATCAACTGAGCTCAGAGTTTGAAATGAAGGATTTAGGTGTTGCAAGAAAAATACTGGACATGGACATCACTAGAGACAGAGTAAAGAAGTCTTTAAGACTGTCTCAAAGTGAGTACTTACAAAGAGTTGTAAGAAGTTTCAGGATGTCAGATGCAAGTGTGGTTAATACACCTATAGGAGCTCATTTTAAATTGGCACCACTTCAAGATGAGTGTGAAACGATTGATACTGATGTAGTATCCTATGCAAGTGTTGTAGGTAATATTATGTATTCCATGGTTGAGTCTAGACCAAATCTGGCATATGGAATTGGTTTGGTTAGCAGGTTTATGGGAAAGCTAGAGAATTCACATTGGGAAGCTGTAAATGGCTTCAGAGATATATAAAAGGAGTTTCTGGATTATCTTTAACGTTTACTCAAGGTTTAAACTTCAAGTTAGAAGGATTCTGTCTGCTGATTTTGCAGCAGACTTGGATAAACGGATATCAATTTCAGGTTATGTGTTCAAGCTTGGTGATAATACAATATGCTGGAAATGAGGTCTCCAACAAGTGGTAGCTCTATCTACCACTGAATCTGAGTACATGGGTTTGACAGAAACTGCCAAAGAAGGATTGTGGCTCAAAGGGTTGTTGTCAGAGATAGGTTTTGTTCAAGAAAAGGTGACAATCTGGTGTGACTTTCAAAGTGCTATATGTTTATCCAAAAACTCAAAACACCATGAGAGAACCAAGCACATAGATGTGAAGTACCACTTCATCAAAGATGTGATTTCATCCGGTGAGATAGAAGTTCAGAAAATTCCAACAGAACATAATCCAGCTGACATTTTAACAAAGGTTGTTCCTACACTGAAGTTAAAGGCTGCACTTTAGGTATTAAAGCTGATATAAAAGAAGAAGTAAGTCGAGAAGCAAGGTGAATTCACTACAAGCACAATACAGTTTGAATAAAAGAGGAGTTTGTTGGTTGAATTCAAACTTAAATCGGGTACATTTACAAAGAGATCAAATACACTGAACGAAACAGAGGGTTATACACAAGAGAAACACTCTAAACGAAATGGAGGGTTTGTTGTTATTCTATTTTAAACAGAATAACGTTTCCGTTGAAGACCGTTGGTGAAGATTGTCATCTTCCTTCTTCTATAAATCTTCAGCTTTTGTGTTCATTGTGCTATGTTGTTGAAACTCTAAAATTGGCTAATATGCTTAGTGAATTTCTGGTGAATTTTGGTTGAGATGTAGAGAATCATTTTGATTCTTGAACTCGTAAAATCTCTTTGTGTTCTTTACGTTTTCTGCTCAAATTCTCTTCGATTCGTTTAATTCGACAAGATCCGAAGACTCTTGAATACGATTAGAGTTGCAAGAAAATCACAATAGATTGAAAGTATTTCACCGTAATTATTCTAATTAAATGAGTGTTTCATATCTTAGTAACGGCTAGTGATAGAAGAGCCATTTCTTCAAAAAAATAAATAGTTAAAATTTATAAGTTAAAAAAAAAATTAGAATTTATCACACGAAATCGCAATACATACAAACCCATTTTACAACGATCCCTTTTAGAAAAGAGAAAAGATTTACGTTGTGACCCCCGAGTAAATAAACATTCGACCCACCGCTACTTAATTTGACATATATTTGATGTGATTGTGCGAGAAATGAATCCAACTTTTTTTTTAACCTTTTCATCCTCCCACTACATAGTATTCCCCGATGATCACGGATCAAGTTGAGAAAAAAACAGATTCTTTTGACCCACAAAATGTTAAATCATATGCCAATTTTTTTTAATTAATATATTGTACATATTGGTCCCTTGACCGTTAGGTTTGGTCTATTATAAAAGTCCTTGGAGAAAATGAGATCCCGATTCCATTATTTAATCACTACAAACAACTTAAAATAGAAGTGAATTTTGCAGATGAATTATTTACTATTAAATTAATAATATTTTTTCTACAGAAAAATCATTAAAAAGAAAGAAGAAGTTAGAAACATTAATTTTTCAATACAAACTAACCATTAATTTAGAGTTACACCAACCATATTAAATTTAAACCAAGAAGTATAATTATTTTGATCGGCCAGAAATACATCCAAACATAATCGGTCTTAAAGTCAAGTTTGTTTTTTTTTGTCTCCAAGTCAAGATTGTTTTTTTTTTTTCGGTCCAAGTCAAGATTGTTAAGGTTTGTATTTTGAGCTCAAAGCATAAAAAAATTTAGAAGATAATAAAAAATCTATTAAATTTGTTTTTAAATAAAAGATTTCTTTCTCGAAAACTCCGAGTAATTAGTCATTGTTATAATATTCGTAAGAGATTCTATAAATCCAAAAAGTGCTAAAGAAAATATTCATCTTTTGTTAGACATGATTATTTGCTATGAAGATATATGTTGGATAAAAATAAAATAAAATGATAATGCTGGTTGTATAAATTACGAGGTTGAAATGTTAAAATTATAATTTTTTTTAATATATACTACTTCTGTTTCGGTTTAATTGATGTTTAAAGGAAAATTTGTTGTTTCCAATTAAGTGACGTTTTCACTTTTCTATAAATAAATTGTTACTACTTTACTTTTCTTACCCTTGTTTTATACATAATAAATTTTGGTCAAAAGAATTAAAATCTTGAAATTAACAATAAAAATTAAGATTATTTTAGATATTTTCTATGTTTCCTTAATTAATGTGTAAAATCCTTAAACATCATCTAAAATAAAAAAAAAGAGGTATATATTTTGTCTAACTTCAATATAAAAAAAAATGAAACACATGTTGAAGTACTATCAAATTTGGGTTTTAGTTTTCTTTGAGGATGAATGACATAACATACTTTTAAAAATGATTTCGACGATTCAAAAGAATAAAATTTTAAAATATGAAATAAAATCCGATGTAACAAGAAAAAAGGAAGTTTTTTCAATAAGAACACAAAATTGAATTTAAGATAATTCTATGTAATAGAAAAAGGAAGATTTTTCAATAAGAAACAGACCCTTTTTTCTCCAATAAGAAACAAAATTAAATAAGAAAATTTTATGTAATAGAAAAAGGAAGATTTTCCAATAAGAAACAAAATTAAATAAGATATTTTTTGTAATAGAAAAAATTAGATTTTTCTTTTAAGAAAGAAAATAAAACGAGATAGGGTATATATCATATATGGGTCTCCACGTAGAATAGCATAAAAGATCACTTAGTCTGGCGGTCGTGGAGATCCACGTCACTGTTCTGCGTTAACCATATCTTCAAGCTAAGGCTATGAGTGGTTTTGGATACGTGTACACTGTGTTGCTACATCTGACCTATGATAAGCTTTTTATAAATATTATATATTATATTTTTTTTTAATATTTTATATGCAAATAATTGACGTGACTATTTTTTGTTAACATCATTTTTGGACCCCGATCCAATAAGCAAATAGTTGCTCAATTGAAGCATGTGAGATTTGAATTCGGGTGCCATGAGAGAATCATAGGATAGTACTTACAGTAGAAGCGATTGGGCTACCTTACTCCTGACATTTACGTGACTATTCAAAATATTTTCTAGTAAATTACACTTATAATATATAACTATATATATATATATATATAACTACAAATCGATCTTACATAAATTAAATATAATTTTTCGTTATTTGTTGAATTTAAACTCGAATATCTTAAGAAAACAGTTATAATAGAAACTATTAGACTATATTATTTCAATTTATAAAATATATATTATAAGGTTTTTATTAAAAGGTTTTTCTTATTCATATTTTATATACAAATAATTGTATGACTATATTAAAAACATATTCTAGTAGTTGAAAAAAAAACATATTCTAGTAAATTATAAAATAATGGACTCGGGTTCAATTATTGAGTAAGTCTTATAAATAATCATTTAATTATGGATGGTCTGCAGATCGGTCCGTTGTACTTTATTATTATTATGTGTTTAGTATTTTACAGATGTAACAATCAAGTTTATGAATATTACACGTGCGAATTTCATGGCTCTCGTTCTTTTCATCGTTTTTTATATCACTAAACGATAATGATGAAAAATTAGATGCCTTGTGTTATTTGTTCTATTAGTGATTATCGATAAATTTTATTGTTGAATATATTTATTTACTTGTTTGTTTAAAATATAATTTTAGTGACAAAATTTAAGAACGAAAAATTAAAAATAAGAAAAATATCAATAATTTATATTTTACGGATATATAAGTTTTTGAATATGTTACCAAATGAAAAGTATTATTTTTCTTATTATGTTAACATATTAATGAGTGTTTCTACTTTTATATTATTAAAAAGATATATAAATAAGATAAATGACATAATTATAAAATTATATTAAATGAAGAAAATATCTTAAATAAATCAAATGTAAGATATTCTATAATTTTTACGACACTAGGATAGTTTTTGAATATCTTAACATTGTCCCGCAAGTTGGAATGTTAAGAAGACGAACATTCAATTTGAACTTAAACTTCGTAAATTTTGCGATCGGACGGAGCCAGAAAAATTTGTTAGGGGGTCATAACTTTTTCTATAAGAAATATTGAATAATTTAAAATTTACCGTGATCAAAAATAAATTTTGATGTTGATCAATCACAAAAATCAGTCAAAACTACGTTATAAATTTTTTTTCCATGTGGGGCAATTGACCCACGTGGCTCCACTACTATTTGCGACCAAGATAGTTTACTGTATTATTGTAATTTCATTTTTTTCGTTTTAACCTAATGTCTAATATTTGTTATCATTAACTCAAATAAACTGAGTTCGAATCTAGATAAGTATGATGGAAATATAAATATAGTTTAAATAAAAATCTAGTTTAAATTTAATAAAAAGATATTTTTTTTTCAAAAACCACTTCTCTATGTCATGCCATTTCTCTTATAAAAACGGTCGGGTTGGGCCGACCTCAAATATTCACGAGCTTTATGAGTTTTGGGTTAGG
>KE150683.1:54535-67854 GCA_000411095.1 Aethionema arabicum
TTACTGAGAACCAAACCCCAAGTTTACTTAGCTTGAGTTCATAGTCGGATTTGCATTCGAGTCACTCAATCAAACAAACAAAAATGAACATGCATGACTTTTAGACATGATGTTTAAATCACATGTGTAGAGATAACAAATCGTTCTCAAGGCTAGATATTGTGTTTAACATCTCAATTAAGTTGGGAAACAATATACAAATAAAAGTTAGATGCAAATGTAACATTTATCCTATTTGTCTTTTTGCCTCTGAGACAAAGTCCATCGGTAGGATTTAATTCTTGAAAAAAAGAAAACACCGCATGGAAAAGATAATTTTGCCGCTCACAAAAAAATTTGTTCATGATATTGGGCGACACAGATGACACCAATTTATCTGGCGACAAATTATTGTGTTTTCAAAATTGGATTAGTTAAGATATTATCTTTTAGTTTGTTTAATCCTAATGTTTATTGTATTTGTACAAGAACTAAATCCTGTCGCTGGATTTTATCTCAGCGGCAAACTAACAAACACGGTTATTCATGTTAGGTTAAATGGTAAGTCTCCCATAACATGTGATGCATGCTATATACTCTGAACTAAAAATAATCTTTCTAATTTTGGACATTTCAAGAAAAATGACTTACCATACTAATCAACAAAGGGTATTTTAACGATCCAAAAGTGATACATGGTTGTCGCCTTAAACGCTCTTTATATGGCCTCAAGCAGGCTTCTCGACAATGGTTCTTGAAGTTCAACCAAACCTTGCTTAGTTTTGGTGTCTCCTGTGGTTCTTCTGTATGTTGATGATATCATCATTGCCCGCAACAATACTGCTGCTACTTCGGCTTTAATTCAATCACTCCTACAGTTTTTCAAACCTCGGAACTTGGGTGCTCTTACATACTTTTTAGGTATTGAGATTACTCGATCTTCTTTTGACATCTTCCTTTGTCAACAAAAATATGCTCTCGACATGTTAGATGATGGTGGCATGATCGGCTGTCGACCTAGTTTTGTTCCCATGGAGCCCAATACAAAATTATCTCAAGATTCTACTTCACCCCTTCTCTATGATACGGAAATGTATCGTCAAATGGTGAGCAAACTTATGTATTTGACCATTACTAGACCTCATCTCAATTTTGCAGTTCACAAACTTTGCCAGTTTGCTTATGCACCTCATGTTTGTCATTTTCAAGCTACTCAGAAGGTATCCAGTACATCAAAGGCGATTCAAGATTAATTATTTTTCCTCGACTTCCCTATCAACAAGGGGGTTGTTGTAGTAAGTTAAAAGTCAACCCTCAGGGAAGCATTGTTAAGCAGTAGGCGATTAAAAGTAAATTTAAACTAAGAAAACAAACAGGCAATAACGGGTGTCACGAACCAATCGCGGAAATAAAGACGATGTAAAATCAAATAATAAAAACGTTAAACCTAAGATTCAACGGATCATGCGATTAACAGTCAGAAAATTATTCAGGCACAAACTCAAACAACCCAGACTCTATCATAAATGCAGTCCGGCCCACTCCCGTGCGAAATCACGGTCCCCATACTAGGTAAGCTAGGGGTACACAACTCTTGTTGAGATCTAAAAATACCTAGCATGCATTATCGAATGGGATAAATATGTCAACAGATCTCTAAACCCAATTCTCGCTGCGATTTAGTAGATCCGCTCACTCTAGTGGCTTTCTAACTATCCTACTGGCTCTCACTATCTAGGAGAGTCTAGGATCTTAGTTTCGGTGATCAGCCTATCCTAAGCATTAAGAATTACGCCAGGTGAAGGAACGATAGATTAAGTTTTGGCTATTTTTCTCTAACCATGGAATCATAATAACCTATGAACACTAGTTCTAACTAGCGATCTACTCATACATGCTGAAAGTGAAACAAAACGTAAATAAATTGAAATCAAACATTGTGAAATTGAAAATAACACTTAAACTCCAATCACGTATCTTTTACAATGAAAAAACAAGAAATCTAATTTAAGAATATGAAGAACGAAGAGAAAAGACAAAAGGCGGCTAGGAATCTAAACTAGAGAAAAGAAAACAAACCTAGCTCTCTCAAATGTTTCCCAAACATGGGTATATATAGTCGGCTCAAAATTATGTCAAAAAAAGGGAAATTTGCGTGGGTTTAAAATCCTGGGGCCGCATCGGTCGATACATATAGGGTGTATCGATCGATACACCTCTTTGTCTTGACTTTTGGCACTCTTTTGTACCCCGCATCGGTCGATACAATTAGGGCGTGTCTACCGATACACGACATCTTCAGACTTGTATAACCCTATAGACTGAATCTTGACCGATACACCCTTCTGTTTCTATAGAAACATTTGGTCTTTTTGCTTTTGGGTGCTTCTATACCTCTTCTTGATTGATACAAACTGCTATATCTACTGATACAAGTGTCTTTCGCCTATTTTCTTCACTTTTTGCCTTTGTTTTTTCATCTTGAACGTCTTCAAATCATTTTGTGCATTTTCCTTTAATATTCTGCAAAATCATAACAAAATCTCGTGAAAGTATGAGTTAGATGAGTCATAGAATCGTCACAAAATAACATCGATCAATTTCCCCAAACTTAACTCATTGCTTGTCCTCAAGCAAAAAGAGCCAAGGAGTTTGAAAGGGAATACTAAGGGGACTCATATTTTTGCTCATGCAATGTAAAGACTGTCGAAAAAATCTAAAGAAGAGGTTCACTCTTGAAAAACCAAATTCGTATTTTTACTTTGCATCTTCTAAGGGTTCACCCCAGAATTTGATTGCGTTTCTATTTGATTCCAATCGGCTATCCGTTATCCCGTGATAAAATGACAAGTAAAAATTCACACTCTAAACAATTTATGAACATGCATTTGGCTTGGTTTTACAAGGGATTTCTTATAAAGTTTAAAGTGGAGTTTGAAAATCATTTCATGGTGGCTAACTCTCGAAAAACCGAAATATTATCAAATCACAAAATCATGGAAGAGAAGAGGCATGATAAACACAAGTTCTTCTTCCGATCTACCCATTTCCCGAGAATTACCTAACAAACTACTCAACTTTCTATATCCTGTACAAAAACCGTGTTGTTTCTTTCTTTTTCACTTTCCGAAACTCTTTCAAGTTTTTTTCTACCTAATATAAACTTAGCTAATCACCTTATTTCACTGAAAAACTACAAACTTTTTGTTTTTTTTTTCTTGTTTCCTTGTTTTTTTTATAGTGATTGTGGCTAATCTTAGAGCTAGGCATCTTAAGCTCTCACTCTTCTTCCTCAACTTATTTTATTCACATGTTCCCCCAAGTTTAACCGTTCTAATCCTACAAATGTTTTAGCTAACCTTTGCGAATCAATCTATACCAAAGCAAACAAATTCATCCTAAATTAGCCAATGCGACTAACTTTGCGAAAGAAGATTTTGCAATTGAAATCTTTTCAGAAAAAGCCTCACCCAAAGAAAATTTTGCAATTGAAATCTTTTCAGAAAAAGCCTCACCCAAAGAAAATTCGTATTGGCTTCAAAAATTGGATTTGGGTTTTAAATCGGGTGGAGTTTGAAAAGAAAAGAGTGGTGAAAATGAGTTTGAAAAGAAAATCCATACATGGGTTTAGAGTGAAATTTTACTAGTCACGTTCAGGATCCTAAGAATAATGTCAAATCATAGTCAAACATACACGCAAACAGTGACTCTAGAAATACCAAAGTATAGCGATCCTACATGCTTATATCGAATTCAGCTAGTCAATCGAGAAAAATATCGAGTTTCCTATGTGTCTAAACATGCGATCATATGAGGATGTAATCATAGTCTCCTAAATCAACACCTTGACCGATCGGGCGATACAGAGAAAAGGATCAGAGAGCTCTTTCAGAAATGCATGACCGGACAGTCCTGTGTCTTATCGGGCGAAATGACTAAAAGGTAATCACAGAGCTCCTTCAGAAATGCCCGATCAGAAAATATTCCGTGTCCGAGCGAGTGACGTAGAGCAAAAGTATCAGAGGGCTTGTTCTGAAACACCCGACCAGACAATATTCTGAGTTCGATCGGGTGGGGCGGTCAAAACAAAAACCAGAGTTTAGTTTAACAGTGCCCGATCAGACGGTCCTCTGTTCGATCGGTCGAGAGTCCTAATTTCCACTTAAGCCTAATTTAGTCTCCGCGTTTTGGGGACCTATAAATACTTTTTAGGGTTTATTTTTGAAATGCAACTTTTATTCAAGCGATTTTTGAGTATCCTTTGGGAGCTGTTGGATCTTGAGCAATTTCTAGAGATTTGGAGCGTAAGTCATCATTAGTGAAGCTTCCTAAATCTTTTCCTCCCTTTATTCTTTGTTTCTTTCAAGTTTTAATCATGATTTATACCTTGATTCACTGTTTAATTTCTGCAACTAAGTGTAAGTAGATCTTAAGTTGGATTATGGGAAAATGGTGTGAAATCATGTTTAGTAGTCTTAGATAGGTCAAATCTCTTGTTTTCCTATCCTTATTGATGATCCTAATGCTAATCTAGGTTTGATCATCCTAGATTTGAATCTATATCATCTTTTGTGGCAAAAGCTCAAAGGTGATTAGAACCTCAATAAGGAAGCAGTTATCTTAAACTAATGGAAGTTGAGTTTAGGATAATTGTGGATTGATCGAATCCATTTGTCTTGCGTTCCTTATAAAATCGAACAAAACGGAAGTTTAGGATTCAATTTCTTAAGAAGCAGAAATCAGATTATTACGGAAGTGAATCCATCTATAAATCTATTCGAATCTACGAAAGTTTTAACTTGGCTTGAATATGAGAATGCTAACTTGAATCAGCATTATTACCTCTAACCCAACAATTTTAACCATTTGTTTACAATTCAAATTCTATTTCTTCGTTCTTAATTACATTAAAACCCAAAGTTGAACTATTTTGCTGAAATTGCAATAAAATTCAATTAGGAACTCTTGGGGATCGTGGTTCGACCCTAGAATATGCTATTTTTTGATAGCGAATCCTAGAAAATTATTAAACCGAGTAAAATCTTGTTTCACCATCTAGCCATGGCTTTCATATGTTTCCTCGCCTTGAGGAGTCCTTTGTCTCATCCGCTCCTTTAGTGTGAAATATCCCTGTCACATGTCACGAGACTCATCAGGAATATGTATAAGATCATAGGTATATTTGTCAGAATCAGAGAAGTCAGTAAGCATGGTTGGGATGGCCTGTATGTCAGGTGCTATAAACTCGAGCGCCTCTCTGGTGCATGGTTCCACAAGCTCTGGAAGAGGTAATCCTCAATATTTGGCCGTGCATGTGAAGTCTGTGTACTCATACGTGTAATCGTCTCCACGGAGCATGTGTATGCTTTGAAGATGGTCGAAGTCCATGAGACACATCCGAGCGTCTCGTGGCTCCTCGATGAGAACGATCTTGCATTTCCGAAACAATGGAGTAGAAGGCTACCTATGTACTCCTCCCTGATGCACCCGCCTTTTAGAGCATGAGTCTTCATATCAACCAATCTTTTAGCAAAAAGGTATCCCAAATTACGTCGTCCTCAAGCGTGTTGAACCATAATGTGCATAAGCATCCTCTGGCATGCCTAAGGGAAGCATACTCATCCTAGGTTGGGTGACGTCACCTACTTCCTCCTTCCCAAAGAATAAATGACCGAGTTTTTTCGCCATTATTTTCAGGGATGTGTTCCGGATTCTAGACACATTCTTCTCCCCAAACCCGCCAAGAGGTGTAGAGCCGATGGCATTCCACAAGTTATTGTACGACGCTGTAGGGAATACCTTCCTTCTTTTGTCTCATGGAACTGATAGACCCTTCAAATATCCTTAACTGAGAGTTCATACCTATGCCCCTTTATCATGAAGTAGATGTAGTGGCTGGTGGCATCGTATCGGTTGAGTTCTGGATACATTGCCATCTCGACCGATGCAAAGAACTGCTCACATAGTTCCGGATAGAGGAGGTATTGCTTATCTAGGAGATTGACCCCGATCTTGTTCATCATTGCTTCAACCGCTCCATGCTATTCAAGGGTTATCAAAGTGTTCCAACATGGAAACTAGGTTGGTCGGAAAATGACTTTCAACCAAACGTTATATAGGACAGATTCCTTCACTCCCCATTCTCCTTCTTTCCCCCGATTTTGTAGAGTTAGGACTGCTGCACGTGTGAGATTCATCATGTTGCCAGTGGCGTCAGCATCAAAAGGTATACCATTTGGCCTTGGCCAAAAAGCCATTTACATGTCTTCAGTTCTTGGTGGAGTAGTCGGAGGTCCTCCCCCACGTCGTCCACCTCTGCGCTCGTAGCTCAAGACTTCTTCACGTACCCTCTACAAAAGCAATTTAAATTCTTTAGAGAAAATAAAACCTTAACACACATGCGTGTGTCTATTTCAAGATGAATGCTAACTAGGCATGTAAATAATCTATCAATATTATCTTAGTTCAAAATCCATTCAAATCATGAAAATCGAAATTAAGCAATCCAAGGTTTGTTTCTAACTTCATTCAATCCAATTCATCATCAATTTCTAAAAATTTCCAAAGAATTCGTCTAATTTTTCGAACCCAATTTAGAAAGTGATAGCTCAAGTGTTTAATCTAGTTGGAACTAATCCTAATCTAGCAATCAATCATTAATTTTCACTTAGAATCACAAAATGATATCATGTATCATCCACCATTGAAGAACAATTTCATAAAAATTTTCAATCATGCTCAAATGAACTTGAAAGTTGACCTAATGTGGTGGGGTCATCATGCTAAACATTCCTAAGTCATTCTAACAACATCTAACAACCTAGAACTAAACAAAATCCAAAAATCAAAGCTTGAAGTTCTTTCATGGCTGAATTTTAAAACTTAGATTGAGAGAGACACCTTGGTTATCTTGTGCAATTGATGTGCGAAATAGAAAGAGTATGAAATTCTAAGGAGGTTAGGAACAAAAATTAACGAAAAAGACGAATAATTGAAGAAGTTAGAGAAGTGAAAAATCACCCCAAAATTCACCCAAAGGAGGAAGAAAATAACGGCTAGTGTTTCTCGCGGGAGTTTAAACGAAAACAAGGGGTTTAAAGCCTTAAACCCTCCGCGCTAGTTAATACATTTCATGTGTATCGACCGATACATGTTCTTTAAACTTGTGGGGAAACGCCTGATTTGAAACTCGGTCGATACACCTAAATGTACCGACCGATACATCTTAAATTAAAATCCCAAATCCTCCTGATTCAAAATTCGGTTGATACATCAAATGTATCAACCTACGTGACAAAATTCACTTAACTTCTCTTTTGTACTTAGAATTTATCGATGCAAACCCTCGTTCACTCGATACTCTTACCGTTCTTCCCTTTGTCTCCTTTCACAAACACAGGGTCGTTTGGCTGGGTTTATCTTTCTCCTATCTAGATCACTCCTTTATTCCTAAGATAAAAAAAAAAACAAATAAAAAATAACAAAAATGAAAAAGAAAAATTTGAACTACCTAGTGGGTTGCCTCCCACTCAACGGTTTGTTTAAAGTCGGATAACTTGACTTTTGGCATGCTCATCCATTTGGTGAGTGTTGGAGATTTGGTGGATCCCCATCTTCATACTGAATGCATGGTCTTATCCTGCTCTTACGCCATTTTCTCCAAGTTATCAACTCCATGCATTTCTCACGAATCTCCTTGAGTAGCTTGGTGCGTAGGCTTGGTGCAGAGATTGCTGTCATCATGATTGCATGTGGCCTTATGACTACGTCATCTGGATAAAACCTCATGGTTTTCCATCCGAAGTCTAGGTCTATTGAGCGCTTTTTAAAGTCCAGTTTAGCGCGAGTTGCGCCTAGGAAAGGTGCCTAGGAAAGGTCTTCCTAATATCATGAACTCTGGATCATCGTTACCGGTGTCCATTACCAAGAAATCAGTTGGCACCCTTACTCCTTCTATGATGACATCTACATCCTCTAACAATTCTAATGGCTTCCGCTCAGTGCTATCAGCTAACCTCACTGTGAAGTTAATCGACATGAAGTACTTGGAAGTGCATCCCATTTCCATTACAGTTACAAGGTGGAGACTGTTTAGACTCGCACCTATATCACAATTAACATGGAGGAAAATTAGTGTTCTTAATCGTTATGGGAAGGCATAATGGACCTTCATCCCTAGCTGGTTGAACTATTTCGGGTGTAGTTATGACTTTGCACGACTCATTTTTTACGTCTTCTTCAAGCTGAGAAGGTTCAGATTCCTTCTCTTCCACCGCTTCGGGATATGGAGGTACTTCAATGTATACTCGCTCATTCGGACTTGGAGTGTTGTCTTCCGATCTCCATACCGCTCGTTTGAAGATACTCTTCCTTCTCCTTGGTGGTTCTTCAGCTGCAACAGTAGAAATAATCACTCGAAGTGATTATGGCATGAACTTGCTCATGTCTCGGGTTTCTTTCTATTTTTCCTAGAAGAAGTCTAGGTTATCTCCTGTTTGCTTCTATGTTTTGCGTCACTTGTGTGTCGAGTTTCTGAACGAGAGCTTGAAGTGACTTGAATCGCGTTTCAATCGAATTGAATCGCTCTTCAGACTTCTAGTCAGCTCTTTGTTGGCACACTAGCATTTGATTCATCGAGGCTTTCAGCTCCTCGAGTGTGTTTGGAGGTTTGTAAGGCGCATTAAACTGTCCTTGCAACCTTTGATTGTTGAAGTTCCTCATTGGAAGGGGTTGTAAGGCAGGTTCCTTTGCTGACCTTGGTATCCTTGCTGAACCTGCGAAGGTACAAAACCTTGGTTAGTGTTCATATTTCGAATTGAGTTATTGTATACTTGGTCTTGTGGGTTTTCCACATTCGGGGTCCTGTATGACAAGTTCGGATAGTTCTGATAGTTCATGTTGAACCTTTGTCTTGGCTGCCCATTCACATAGTTTACTTCTTCCTCTTGTCTTGGTTATACTCCACTCCTTGTTGTTCAGCAACATGAACATTCTCTTTGAGCAGTCTCTCTATCACCTCTAAACGCTCCGAGATTTTATGGGAATCAACCCGATGGACTAGTTTGCTTTGGTCATGCTCCTCGAAGTTGCTCCCTGAGCTTTCGGCTAAGTTCTCAATCAATTGTGTACAGTCTAGGACAACGTGTCATGAAACTTCGGTTGCTTGCCGCATCAAGTGTTGTCTTGTGTCCCCTATGTAATCCTTCGTAGAATGTGTTGATGAGTTGGGTGCTCGAGAATCCATGATGTGGGCAATCTCGCTTATAGCCCTTGAATCGCTTCCAAGCTTCAGAGAAAGTCTCTTCGATAGCTACTTAAAATCTCAGATCTTAAGCTTCAGTTCAACCTTCTTCGTCTTTGTGAAGAAATGGTCTAGGAAAGCATTCCTGACCGCTGGCCATCCATCGAGGTTGTTCGGTGGTAGTGATGAGAGCCAAGTAGACGCTCTCCCTTCTAGCTAAAACTCGAAGAGTTTACATTTGATGTAGTCTTGATTGACTCCATTGATCTTCTGTATTCCACAGATCCGTTTTATCCTTTCCAAATGCTGCATCGAGTTCTCATGTGCTAGTCTAGAGAATTGATGTCCCTCGGCTAGAGTGATGAGGATTGCCTTCAATTCGAAGGCTTGCCTCGTCATTGTCGGTAGAATTATCGGAGAGTTGTTCTAATAAAAGGCATGAGGACGGTAAGGATTTGTTTTTTCCTCGAACTCCTTTCTGCCCTTGCTAATTCTTTAAGAGTTAAGTGAAATAGAGGTTCAGTGTTACTTCGCTTTTTTATGCACCTGAAACACCAAGAAAAGCAAAGCATAAGGAATTAAATCCTAAACTCAAATTTAAACTTCGTAACCTACAGTTACCAATCACTTTCCCGACAACGGTGCCTAAAATTGATGTGCACGAGGAATTCGTCGTGATTCAAGATTAATTATTTTTTCTCGACTTTACTATCAACAACGGGGTTGTTGTAGTAAGTTAAGGGTCGAACCTCAGGGAAATGTTGCTAAGCAGTAGGCGATTAGAAGTAAATTTAAACTAAGAAAACACACATGGCAATAACGGGTATCATAAACCAATTGCGGAAATAAAAACGATGTAAAATCAAATAATACAAACGTTAGACCTAGCATTTTACGAATCATGCGATTAACAATTAGACAATTATTCAGGCACAAATTCAAACAACCCAGGCTCTATCATAAATGCAGATCGGCCCACTCGTGCGAAATCGCGGTCTCTATACAAGGCAAGTCCAGGGTACACAACTCTCATTGAGATCTAAAAATAGCTAGCATGCATTATCGAAAGGGATAAATATGTCAATAGATCTCTAAACCCAACTCTCGCTCAGATTTAGTAGATCCGCTCACTCTAGCAACTTTCTAACTATCCTACCGACTCTCACAATCTAGAGCAGTCTAGGATCTTACTTTAGGTGACCAGTCTATCCTAAGCATTAAGAATTACGCAAAGAACGATAAATTAAGTTTTACCTATTTTTGTCTAACCATGGAATCGTAATCACCTATGAATCCTAGTTCTAACTAACGATCTACTCACACATGCTGAAAGTGAAGCAAAACGTAAATAAATTGAAAGCAAACATTGTGAAAGTGAAAATAACACTTAAACTCAAATCACGTATCTTCTACAATGAAAAAACAAGAAATCTAATATAAGAATATGAAGAACGAAGAGGGAAGACAAAAGGCGGCTAGGAATCTAAACTAGAAAAAAGAAAATAAACCTAGCTCTCTCAAATATTTCCTAAACATGGATATATATAGGCGGCCCAAAATTAGGTCAAAAAGAGAGGAAATTCGCGTGGGTTTAAATCATGGGGCCGAATCGGACGATAAATATAGGGTGATCGACCGATACACCTCTTTGTCTTGACTTTTGGAACTCTTTCGTACCCCGCATCGGTTGATACAATTAGGGCTTTTCTACTGATACACGATATCTTTACACTTGGATAACCCTTTGGACTGAATCTTGACCGATACACCATCTTGTTTCTATAGAAACATTTGGTCTTTTTGCTCTTGGGTGCTTCTGTACCTCTTCTTGACCGATACAAATTGTTGTATCTACCGATACAAGTGCTTTTCGCTTATTTTCTTTACTTTTTTCCTTTGTTTGTCATCCTGAACGTTTTCAAATCATTTTGTGCATTTTCCTTAGACATCTCGCAAAATCATAACAAAATCTCGTTAAAGTATGAGTTAGATGAGTCATAAAATCATCACAAAATGACACCGATCACAGGGTTTGTTCTATTCTTCTACCTCATCACTCCAACTTTTTGGGTTTGCTGATGCTGATTGGACTTCTTGCTCAGATACTTGGCGATCTAATATTTCTGTGTTTTGCATGTTTCCTGGTACTTCTCTCATTTCTTGGTGTTATAAGAAATATCCTACGATCTCAAAATCCTCTACTGAGGCATAGTACAGATCTCTTGCTTCTGCTGGTTATGAAGTTGTCTGGCTTACCAACTTGTTGTCTGAGCTTCGCATTCAGGGGCGGATCTAGGTGGAAAGGTGTGGGGTCAGCTCACCCCATTTAAATTAAAATTTTTTTTTATTTCTTTAAAGAAAATATTAATGACCCCAACCATTTATTAACCATGACCCCACAAATAAAAAATTTTACTGAGTAAAATGAAAAAGAATAATTTATGGTCTTATGTCGTTTAACATTCCTCCATTAATTATTTCTTTATTTTTTTTTGGGAAAGAAATTTTTCTTTATTTTTTCCAATTTATTTTTTAATTGAAAGTTAAGATGTTGTTTTTTCATTTAAAATTATAAATAATCAAATTCACATTAAAAAAAAAGTTAACTATTTCTTTTTTTAAATCCAATCAACTATTTCTTCATATTTTTTCTTTTTTTGGTTTACTTTTTCTGTTTTTTCATTAGCACGGTTTAAAAAAAAATTTCTTCTTTTTCTAACTAAAATACTGGGGGTAGACCATCAGCGGAGGCAATGGTGGATGACGAGTTCGTCGAAGCGAGGTTGTGTGTGTCTTTCCCCGAAGGAGAAGATGGAGAGCCGGTGATCACAATTGGTACGGAGGTGAAAAAGGCGATGAACGGGATGTGGAAGCAATGCATGATCGTCAAGGTGTTGGGACGTAGTATCCCAATTCCTACTTTACGTCAGAAGTTACGAGAGTTATGGAACCCGAAAGGGGATATGCACGTGATAGATTTACCTCGTGGATTCTTCATTGTGTGGTTGGAGCTGGAGGCGGAATACATGGGGGCGTTGACAGGTGGACCGTGGAAGGCGTTTGGTAGCTACTTAATGGTCCAGGCGTGGTCCCCGACGTTCGATCCCCTCCGCCACGAGATCATAACTACTTAAGTATGGATGAGATTGACGAATATTCCAGTTACGTTCTATCACAAAGCCATTCTCATGGGGATTGCTAGAGGACTAGGGAAGCCGGTGAAAGTGGACTTAACGACGTTAAATTTCGAACGAGCTAGGTTTGCGCGAGTGTGCGTGGAGGTGAACCTCTCGAAACCATTGAAGGGCACAGTTCTCATTAACGGGGAGAGGTACTTCGTTGAGTATGAAGGTCTCTCGAATATCTGCTCTAGATGTGGGTTGTATGGGCACTTGGTGCACACCTGTCAGAAACCACAGAAGGATGAAGCGGTACCACCGCAATCGAGTAGCAGAGTGCCTGAGGCTGGTAATCCGGAGCAGGGCGAAGTCGGATTTACTACAAGCCAGCGACCACGGCGGCGAGTGGAGAGGGCGGTGAGTCCGGTGGTGTTTGCTGCTGGGTCGCAGATCGAGAAATCACAGGCAACAGCCCAGAATCTTTTGGGGAATATTCAAAAAGAGAACATTCTGATTTCGAATAGATTTGGTGGGCTCATGGAGGATATAAAATTACCGGATTTTAGGGAAGGAGGAGATTTAGGAGGCATGGATAAGGAAAATATAAATACCCTAAATATACACAGAATCGAGAAGAGTGCAGCACAAGGCAAGAATTTATTTGTCGCGACAAGCCTTGAGAAGGGGATAAGCGGGAGGAAATATGGGCTTAGCGATAAAAAGAGTGGAAAACCAAAAGCCCTTGGAGCCGATAAGCCCAATCAAAAAAGTGGATCCAATAGAACCACTCGAGGTTTGGTGTTCGGACCCACAAGAGGAGAATCAGAAAGATCTGAATCGGGAAAACGCCTACGAGTAGAGACTCAGAATGATGGAAGACCAGGAGGAGTCTTTACCGGCGAGCTCGACGGGAGCGGCTGATCGGTGCTGATTTGTGACGATTTTACTGACCAAATAACCTACACTTTGATTAGTTTTGT